>PVHY01012107.1:0-45371 GCA_004024945.1 Uropsilus gracilis
CAGATGTTCTCAAAGGCAAGTAATTTGATGAAATCCATATAAACAGTAAGGCTTCCATGTTAAGTATAAGATAACAGTTAAATTTGAATTCCAAGCAGTTACTATTTATGGTATAATATTTTATGGTATATGGTATTATGGTAGAAGTATACATAAAATATTGCAAGTGACATAGTTGTATTAAAAATTATCTTTTGCATATATGAATTTCAAAGTCTCTTATGTCTTTGTGTACCAAATTTGGCAACCCTGATAAAATGGAAGTAAAAAAAAGAGAGAGGGATTACCTTTCTTTGGCAGAAAAAGATAGTTTGTAGTAAGGGTTTCTTTTAGCGCTTGTGCTATTGGGGTGGCATTTAGCATCATAGTCACAGACAATTCCTAGGTAGCTATTCTTTATTACAAGACTTTAAAGTTAGGACAGAATCCCTGTTTATTTAGTTCATGAATGAAGATTATATCCCTTGCATTAAAATATGTCCTTACCAGTTCAGGAAGCAACAGGGAGAGGAAAGTGAATGATGAGCAGAGTTACCTTTAAAAACCAGAATCCTGTCTTTGGGACTCTCATATGCAGCTTGAATATCAGCAGGCAGAGATGGCCAGAAGGATGAGATTAATTCAAATTCGACGTTGATAATGTCAAAATAGATCCTCCAAAGGTGCCTGTGTCAACAAGAACACTTCACGTATACAGCTTACATGTGTCTGTATTAGTGAGAATGCTTCAGGCTTACCCTTGTTTTTTGTTTTTTTAATCTAATTTGTTGGTATTTTTCTGAAAACATTGAGAATGTTAATCATTTTCTGTCAGTAAATATAGGTGGTTGTGAATACAATTCTACCTTAGGACCACCAAAGGCATGCTTTTGTGCCCACTGCTTTGGGTACTCATTGAAGCCTTGTGGGTAGTTGTGAGTGGTCAAAGCAGTAATACCCAACATGCTCAAGCAATACCAAGGTTTGTCAGAAGAAATCTGAAGCTGATATTTGCTAAAGTGAAGTAATGCTACCTTTATCATGCCAAAATATTTCCTCAGATGTTCCTTTCTGGTTGTAAAGTTCTGAGTGCATAAATGAAATTTGAAAAGTCCTTACGTGTATCTCTTGTCTTATGCTGCCCCTCCCCACCCCTGACTCCCCACCCAGACCACAGATAGGTGGTGTTTTAGCCTCTGCTGTGAGGAGCACAGCAGTGACAGTGCCATATAGGATTTTAGAGCTGTGATGGAAGGAGTCTGGTTTCAAATATTCTTCCCTTTTGCCCCTATAGCCTTGTCAGATGGCGTATGTCCTATATTTTGTTCTGAAAATATGATTACTATATACATGTAGCTGACACAATATGCTGCAATTTATGTCCAAAAAATTATATCTGGTAACAGAAGAGATTTCCTGCCAGAGTCTGCAGATACATGTCCAATTAGCTGGGTCTCTTGGTGGGAAAAAAGCAGAGTTTTTAATCACTTGCTCTTTTCCAGTGTATAAATACTCATGCACGGCCACTTTTTAGCTATTATTTTACAAAATTTCTGAACCTCTATCAATTGACTTCCAAAATGATGGTGGAAGTCAGTCCAACACCATGCTGGCATTGGTGTTTTATGTTAGCAGGAATCACTGAAAGTAGACTACTTTGCTTGCTTATACAATGGCGATTTAAAACATTGCTTGAAAATTAATCACATAAGATTTACACATACAGGAAAAGAGTCAAATAGAATGGGAAATTATAAAATTTTCAAGATGAAAGTAGAAGGTGCATATTTTCACTATACCCATCCCCCTAATCTTTTGGAAAGACACATCTTCATAAAAAGTTGAAGTGTTTAAGGGAATAGATTTACCTGCCTTTAAAGAACATCACTTCTCTACGGAATGTGGTGATAGCATCAAATGCCAGGTCAGGATCACAGGCATGAGGTATAGGGGGTTCCTTTGGTTTAGCAGGTGCTTTAGGCAGACCTCCTTTAATAAGAAAAGAAATACCACAATGAACTAGGAAGACATGTGGAAATATGACTACGGTGGATCTTACCTAAGTAAGTATTTCATGATCATATTTCAAGAAGTGATTTTTCTCAACTTCCTTCCAGGAAAGCTTCTTATCTAGTTCAGATGAATTCAGATTTATGAAGTTGCTCACCATAGATGGATTGAATTCCATTTATATCATCTTGAGAAAGTGGGTATTTGTTAGAGTCCAGGGAGGCATAATTTGGGAACATCAGTGCTGTGTGATCATTGGAGTGAGAGAGCCCCAGTGAATGACCAAATTCATGAGCAGCCACGAGGAATAAGTTGAATCCTTCACAAAGAACAGGGAAAATATGAGTCATGAATCCATTGAAAACAGAGTATTTGCATTCAAGATTAGAAAATAACTAAGCGGAAAAGAAGAAAAGACTTGCCAAATTGCACGTCATATATAACACAGGCACAATTGTTTATCAGGGCAATATTTGCACACTAATCCTTGGTATTAGTCATTTCATGGAGAACTATAGCTAGAGCAAGCAAATGGTAAGGCAACAAGCATCACAGGAATGGCTGTGATGTATGTGGTCATGTTTCTCCTATGTATATTAAGAATTCTTGATTGTAGGATAAAGTCCAATTACCTTAACATGGTCCTCCATGTTGTTGTCTCTGCTTTTCCTCCAGCCCTACCTTTTACTTTTATATTTCTAGGCTCATCAAATCATTTGTCTTCTTTCATTTCGCCATGTTCTTTCTAATCTGTGTGTCTTGATGTCTTCATTTTATCTGCCCAGATTCTTTTCTATGTTACCCCATGTACCAATAGTTTGCATATTCCTTCATTGGATCTTCCTTATGCCTCACCCCAGCTCTGTCAAAGCTGAAATAAGTGCATCTCTCTGAGCTTCCATAGACTTATTTCAGCCATAGCACAAAGGAGCTGTTTATTTCTTTCACCAAGCTATGCACCCTTTTATCAAAGGAACTGTGTCTTAACCATCATTTATTCTTGGTGACTGCTAAGGCACTTATCAATTGTGGGTGTTCATTCCTGATTGCTGTTGAGGGTTATCCAGGTGTTTATTTGGGTGAAAGAACAGTACCCTGTATTTATTCTTACCTGAGTCTCAACCAAGCTTCTGGAATTTTACCCCCTTTTTCCTCTGTCTCACCCACTAGCCTGTAAGATTCTAAATATAAAAGGACAGAGGCTATGGATCCTAAAGAAAAAACAGTTTTTCATGGGGGAGACTTGCTCAGAGAAGTGTGTACAAAGCAACAAGGAGTGGTGAAGGATTCTTTCATGCCTTTCTACTCTGGCTTTTCCTTCGCCTCTTAACAGACTGATAAGATCACTGGATGTGTTTCCAGACAAGCTAAAGGACAGATGATTCTGGGAAAATATAGTTCAAACTCAGCTCTTCTAAGTGAAGTCCTGGCTTTCAATACTCTCTATAATTGGAATCTTAATTGCCATTTTAGCCCTCTCTTCCTCCACCATTCTAATATTTGAGTTGGTTGGGCCCCTGTCCCACACTCTTCTGTGCCCTCTTTACTCAATTTCACCTTCCAAGTGGCTGCTAAACTTTCAAGTTCCAGAATTGGTGTCATCTCCTCCCCTACTTCTGTGAGTGGGTTGTCATTCCTTTCATGTGCTCCTACTGCACAGCTCTAATCACCTTAATCCCAGTGCTGGTGAGACTGGTTTTGTCATTTGATTGATCATGTATGTCTCCTTGGAGGGCAGTCTTGCTCACTAGTATATCCTCCATTTCGGTCACAGAACCTGCCTTGTAGTAGATGTGGAATGTACTCTGAAGAATTGTTGAATGACTTTATTTACCAAATATTTGTCATATGCTCAATCATGTGGTGATGGCGCTGGAGCCCAAAGCACAGCCAGTCCTACATTTTTGCCTTCTTTGTTCTTTGGCACTTGGAAGGACAGTCACATTACAAGTCCAAACTTAGTCAGGGCCATATAGAGTCACTGATTTTCTGCTTTGCTGAAGCTTTGAAATGACTCACAGACTGTCTGGAGTCATTTGGCCAGGCCTGCACCATGATCTCATGGATCACTTATTAGCAGATCATGGGCTCTGCTTTCCTGGAGCCTAGGAAACCAGTCACCAGACCTGAACTGAGAGAGTCTACTGAAGCAACTATATTTGATGCACAGATATAAAATACTTCTTATTTTAATTCTTATTTTAGGCCCATTGAGAGAAATAAAACCAGCCCATTTAGTCTGAGGGAATAGGTCAAATGCAAAGATAAGGTCTTTGCACAGGAGTAAGAGTTAGAAGAAGTTCATACTACAAGTAGAGCTTCATGACCCATGAACCCACACCCCGTACTCCAGCCCCTGACTTACTCCCTCTCTCTGCATCATCTATCAGCTCTCAAACCACAGATACCTTTTGCCATGGGTGCTGCGTGCAGCATGCTAAACCTCCCTTGCATTTCAGTATGAGGGCCCAGGCCTTATCATGACACAGATATCATGAGAACCTACAGAGAACCAGAGTTTTTCTGGTATGACTTGTGGTCTTTAACACACCTTGCATAGCTACAGGCACCTGGAAGTCCTCTTGGCATGTCAGATGTGTGAGTGAATTGTAAGCAAAAGATGTTCTGATCATAACAGGATGAGTTGCTTTGCAAGAATATTGTGTGAACATGGCTCTCAACTGGATAGGAATAACCATCTGAACAGATACTGACCACTTTCATCAAGGTCACCTTGAAAAACATGGAAATTCTGAAACATGGCCACTTTGACAAGTGAAAAAAAATGAATTGCAAAGCTGTTATTCCCAAGGGTGCTTTAGAATAATACAGTTTTGTTCATAGAAAAAGTTGAGCTTACCTGCTGCATCCTTGGACCAGTTTTCATCTTCATCGAAGTGAGTGTCTCCACCCAGGCCCAGACCGGGAGGAAAGGCATGGCCAAGGACTCCCAAGGGGCCATCAAAATGACGAGGACACCTACCATGGACTGGGATACAATAAGTGGGGGAAATGATCAGCTTCTTTAAATCTCCTGAATGAAAATAACCTTGCTTTTCTCTCTGTTAAAATCTTACCTCGGGTCCTAAAGGCTATCATAATGTCTGCGATCCCCTTGGAAATCTTAGTGAATATAAGAGGAGTAACTTTGCTCCATATTTCTAAACCATTTTGGATAGCCTCGTCCACATCAGCTTGTGCCATATCTGGGGTATAATTCACAATTCTTAAAAATAAATAGAAATATATCACTTGCATGTATACACACATCCTACAAAAAGATCCTTTCTATCTTATTGGTCATATGCTATGTGTTAACTGGGTTTGGTGCTGATCTTATAGTGCCACAATAATTAACTATATCAATAAGGTACTTATATATGTTATATAGTTCAATTCTCTTAACTGCCCTGTTAATAGTATTATAACACTTATAAGTGAGACTCAGGCTCGGTGACTTCCATGAGTCATATCCGGAATTGGAGATCTATATTTATGAGTGCATTGTAAATATATTCTAGAAACAAGTAAGTTTATTTTCTCAAATGATTGGTAGAAAGCAATCTTAGGTATATATCTCTCTTGAGAGTCATGAAAAGTTAGTTACACAGGAAAATATTTTCCTCTTGTTTATATTCTGTATCCTACTAATCTTATTTTGTCTCAGTTCATTATTCTTGATCAATAAGATGAAGAACTATCAAAAGGACTCTTTAGGGCCAGGCAGAGGACTCTCAAGAGGTGGTCAAAGTCAACACCTCTATCTCAGGTGACAGTTGAACCTCTTTTCTGCCCATTAGTCAGTACACTTTCCTTGCAGTGTCTGGGGCAAATGCCATATAGCCTCTGGAGGCCATCTGAGAGCTGCCAGCTATAACTCCCATGTGTCTCTCACACCAACTGGTCATGCTCTTCCCATTTTCACACCTCATGTGGGTCTTCAAACATCTGCCAGGAGAGGGCAGTGCTTCTGTTTCACGCCTCTGTGGAGGCCAGTGGCAGAGACAAGAGATCAGGAGGCATGTCTGCTGGAGCCCCACTGCAGAAATAGAGAATCGCCTTGACTATAGTCACTAATCTTGTGTTTCAGTTTCTCTGTGCTTATGGTTGTAATTATAGAGCTGCCTACCTCACAGGTTCTTGGGAGGTTGGAATATAGTACATCCATGAAGTGCCAGGGACACAGAAAGTACTTGGTAAAATGAACTATTACTATTTTTGTTCCCTTGAGATTATATTCATGTCCGGGGGTTAGGGGAAATATGTTTGCAGAAGCATTACCTATATGTGAGGTTGTATTTTCTCCACCCCGGGAGAGTGTAGCCATACTGACCAACATCAGGTACCCCACATCTGGGTGTCTTCATGATCTCAAGAGTGTTTTCATCCAGTCTTCCAGTCACTGTCAATCCAAAAAACGCTTGCATTTCCCGAATTTTGCTGTCTGTGAGACTTCTGTTCTTGCTCTGAACCAAATGACTCCCCTCCAGCTCAAGAGAGTAGAATTGGTCGAGATAAGCCTGCCCCAAAAGACAAAAACAGAACACACTATAGGAGAGAAAAATCTCCATTTCAGGATAAAACAAAATTTTCTGAAAATCTTTCTGGCTGTGAATGCAAGGGAAAGGAAATAAGGGCTGAGGCAAATGAAGGAACAAAGGAGGAAAGAAAAAACAGGAAGAGAGCAAAGAAAGAAAGGAAACATAGAAAAAGTTACCCTCTTTCTGTAGTTATCAAGTAGTGATTGAAACGTGTGACCACAACTGACCCAAGGATAGTCTGGTTTGGAACTATATAATTTCAAGTCCCAGGAGAGATCCTGCTTTTATGTGGCACATGGTCACAATTCTTACATAATTCTGCTGTTACTTGTATTTTAGCATTTCCTTGAAACAAATTCTAGAAGAAATCAGTAAGTATCCATTTTGCAAATTGAAATGATCTGACCAAATAAAGCAAATTAACTGGACTGATTTTTAGAGAAAGTCTGCAAAGAACCATGTTTCACACACACACACACACAAACACACACACACACACACACACAAACAGGTGGCAGTTGGGGCCTCCTGGCTGGGTTTGAAATGCTTTTGTAGCGAAGCTCCATTTCTTGCAGGGTGATCCCTTTTATCTTCCCACTCTCTCAATCTGTATCCCACTCAGTCCCCCATCCCATTTACCACCCCTCACATAGTTCCAAGCTGTCTTCAGAGCTTTGGGGAATGAAAGACAGCTCTTTCTTACAAGAAAACCCAGGACTCAGAATTTGTAGGAATTTGCTGTCATTTTAGGACCTGACACAATAATATAATGACCATTTTATGGATAATCATTAATAATGTTTACTGACACAGTACCTGAGCCAGTCGTATGTTTTCTTCATTTTCTGTCTTTCGGACTGTAGGAAATGCAGAAGAAAATGTTATAAAGAGCAAAGACAGAAGCAGAAATCTCTCCATTCCTCTCTTTCTCCAGCTGAAGCCTGTTTCTGTTTGCACAGAATTTAGAGAATAGTGAAACGTGGCATGAATTGGCTTTTCTAGCATCATTTAATTAGTAACAGAAAAGGACATTTGCCATGCAGTGTTTCATGATAGACTTTTTTTCTTAGATTGGCTGGATCTTGCCATCATGATCTGCATTTGTTTAGCTAACACTGTCATTGTTCATTCCAGTGTTGTGTTGTTGATCAGAGAGGGAGGATGCTCCCAAAGACTGTACCGTTAAGACTGTCTGGGTGTGGGCTGTACCCCTTTGGTTTGTGTGATCTTGCTCTAGGATTTTTACACAATGACAGAATTGCCTAGTGATGCATTTCTCAGAATGTACCCCTAGCTGATTACATCAAATTAAAAAACTCTGTACAGCAAAAGAGACAATAACCAAAACAAAAAGACACCCAACCAAATGGGAAATGATTTTTGTACTCCATTCAATTGTCAAAGGTTTAATATCTAAAATCCACAAAGCACTCACACATCTTAACAAAAACAAAGCAGAAAAGCCCAGTCAAAAAATGGGAGAAGAGTTTAGAAGGCATTTCTCCAAAGTACAGAAGGCCAACAGACATATGAAAAAAATGCTTAACACCGCTTGTTATCAGGGAAATGCAAATCAAAACCACAATTAGATACCACGTTACACTAGTAGGAATGGTTCATATAAAAAAGAGAGCAACAAGAAGTGCTGGCATGGATGTGGAGAAAGAACACTCTTACACTGCTGGTGGGAATGCAAAATGGTCCGGCTTCTATGAAAAATTGTGTGGAGGACCCTCAAACTATTGAAAATGCAATTCCTCTACTGGAAATCTACCCAAAGGAGAACAAAACACTAATTCAAAAGGACACCTGTACTTGCATGTTTATAGCAGTACTATTTACAATACCTAGGATTTGGAAACAATCCAGTCCAAAAACGCATGAATGTGTAAAAAATTTCTGGTATATTTACACAATGCAATATTATTCAGCAATTAAAAAAGACAAATTTGATGCATTTGTGATAGCATGGATGGACCTAAAAGGAAACATACTAGCGGAAATAAGCCAGAAAGAAAATGACAAAAGCTGTATGGTCTCACTTAAAGGTGGTAGATAGGAAAAACAAACAGAAACTCAAAAAAAAAAAAAGTAACACTAACAAGCTGACAACAGAATTAAAGCATGCAACTAGGGAGGTGGAGGGAAGAAGAAGGAAATCAGGGAAGGGATGAGCACAAAAGCTCAAGATCATGTTTCATGGGTGATGTGATGGGAGAAACCTAGGAGATGCACCAGTGTAAAAAAAAAATACTATATATATATATAGAAAAAATATGTACCCATAACACTGATAGGATATGAAGTCATATGACATAATATGAAGTCATTCTTCAAATTACTTTTCTCCTTGTATATGGGAGTTTTCCTAAGCATAAGTTCTTGAAGTTTTACAAAATAATTTTATTTGAATGAGATTTCAGAATATCTTTGGTAGCATGATATATCATGAAAACACAATTGAATCAGCAAGAGATTACCCTAATTAACTAGGGCAAATACCAAATGTTTATTGAGCACTTTAATGTCACTTTTATGCAGACATAATTAAGATACCATTCCAGTCTTGCTGGAGGGCTCAGACACATACAGAGACTAGTATCAAACAAAATGGGGGCAAGTGGACCATTCCAGTCTTGCTGGAGGGCTCAGACACATACAGAGACTAGTATCAAACAAAATGGGGGCAAGTGGTAAGCATAGAGTGAAGATTCTAGAGATTGAGAAGGGCCTGCAAACAATGCATTGGATTTAGGAAATATATGCATCCTGTTGTTTTCTCCTGCCATTAAAAAAAAAAAATCCCTCCCTCTCTTTTCATAAATTTAGCTCCTTCACTCATAGGCCTTTCCAAAAATTCTTCCTTATCTGTATCCTGAATAAAATTTCTGTGACATAGCCAAAGAACTTAGGGTAAACCCTGTTAGATGTACTTCCTTTGCATATAAAACTGTTTCCATTATAAAGCCACTTTTGGAAGTGCTATTTATTGATTATCAATACTATTTATTGATTATGCATATGTGTATAGTGTTAAAATCAATTTGGTTTCTGAAGAGAAAAGGGTGATGGAGACAAAAATAGGTTTGTCTTATAGTAGCACTGGTAATCATCTATTTTTCTAAGCTGGGTGCCATTAAAAGTGTGTTCATTATATTACTCTTCTGTGTTATTTTAACTCTAAAATATTTCTCAACAAATGGAAAATAACAGTTACTCCCTCCTCTCCAAAGAGAGAGAGAAGTAAATATTTATTTACAATGCAAAACATTCCTCTGCCACATTTCACTCCTTTCAATCTTCCTCATCAGAGATATCATCTTTAAATTTTTCATAGCTTTTTCTCCAGGCTTAATTTCACATTTCTAAATAAAACACTTTTATTGACTTTTCACTGGTAACTTGTTACAATCTGCCAATAAAAGGGAGGGGTCAGCACCGCTTCAGACATTGCCCTAAGCTTTTTCAGCATTGTTCATGAGAACATTCTTGAGAGAACTTTAGAGTGTGCTGTATTTTCATCTTCTTTCTTGTACAGCACTTTCCCTTCTGAAGTTACCAGCTTTCCCTTCTGGAAGTTGATAATTACTTTTATTTGCTAATTCTTCACCAATTCTCCAATAGTACCCAAAAGAGACCTCAATGCTTATACAAAGGGACCTGTGCTCGGATGTTTACTGCAGCACTATTTGTAATTGTAAGGACATGGAAGCAATCCAAATGCCCAAGACAGATGACTGAATAAAAAAGATGTGGCATATATACACAATAGAATATTATGCATCAATTGAAAATGACAAATTGACGATTTTATGGTAACATGAATGTACCTAGAAGAAATCATATTGACAGAAACAAGTCAGAAGGAAAAAGACAGAAACCAAATGGTTTCACTAATATATGGACAAGCAAACGAAAGTACACAACTGAGGTGGGGGACCAGCTGGAGCGGCCAGGGAGGGGAGGTGGTAGGTGACCCCCAGGGATTACAATGATGTGAAATATATATATATGTAAATTATTTATATAATAAAAATAATCAAACATAGTAGAAAATTGAGCAATACCATTTTTTAAAGTCATTTCTCCAAGACTTTTTGCATCTTTGCCAGTTTGAGCCCATTGTGAGACTGTCCTCCTGCCACCATCCTACTTAATAATCCTTTTTCCTGTCTCTTTCTCTTTTTGAAATACATTTCTGTTAGACCTCCTGGATTGAATCTCTGTGTTTCTAATATATCTCTTACTATTTTCCATCAACTTTATTTTCTAGCTCACCTATTGAATTTTTAATTTCAGCTATATGTCCACTTTTTAAGGAGTCTTTCAAGTTCTCTGGGCATTTTTTATTTTTTTTTTAGTTTTTAACATTATTGCATTCTGTTAGAGTTTCTTTTGGATATAAAATATGTCTTCCTACTTTGAGAGAATGCTAAATACATTTTAGTTACTTTACAAAATTTCCTTTTGCCTCCATGATTATTTGAATTATTTTTGTTGGTGTCTTTCACATTAAAAGCTTTCTTCTAGAAAGTCTAGAGGTATTATGCTAGACAGTCTATTTAAGGCTGAGTCAAGAGGGCAGAATGGGAGCTTTGTGTGCATGGGTAAACTTGTCTGGGATAACTTCATTGGGGAGGGGGGGCTGGAGTGGGTCCTTGATGTCTCATGTCATTTATTAGTAGAAACAAGACTTGAATATAATAGAAAAACATCAAGTATCAGATGAACAATACAATATAAATCTGTTTCTCCATCACATGATACAAGTCCATATCTGTTAGTCCAGCTCATATGACAGTGTACATCATCCTGGATGAGGTGGCCTTTCCCCTGCCCCCATGTTCCCACTCAGTGTAATGCTCATGGCTCAGGTAAATTCTTAGACTCCAGTGATTGTATCTGCTCCCAGACAGCAGGAAGAAGGAGCCAGAACAATTAAATTCCCAGCTTTTTTCTAAAAGCCTGGGCAATATTCTGTTTATACATCTTAACCATTTCTAAATTGAGGGCCACATTTAACTGAAAGGGAAACCTCACTTTCATAATATAGCCTTTTATCTGGTCACATTGCTACATCAATTAAATCATTGCAAAAGAGGGAAGAATGATGCTGACATAGGTGACTAGCAGTTTCTGCCACACTGTGATTTCCCCAGTGTGGGTATTTATACATCATTTTTCTTGGGCTAGTTGCTTTTTCCAGAGAAGAGTCCTCCTCCAGTTTTCCATTGTTTTAATTTCCTAGCAACAGATACAGGAGATTCCTCTGGTGTCCTCTGGCCCATGCTCTTTACACTTCTCCTTGTAGTTTTTGGTGGTGTCACATAGCTCTGACAAAGTTCAACCTTAATAAGCACATACTGTGTGTCATTTTGGTTTCTGTCTAGGTAGTGAGATGCCAGAGTCACCAGTAGGGAAGGGACTTGGAGGAGCTTGTTCCAATCTCTTATTACCTGGAGAATGAACAATTATGAGGGGTTCTGTAGGCTTCTCAGGAGGTTGGGTGGAATTAAGCTGCCATTGCCAAGAGCAAACACCTCATCACCAACCTTTAATTGTCTCCTTCTCTATCTCCCTCTGTAGCTTCCTAAAGCTGTCTTCAATAAGATAACTACACCAAAGTTTTGATTTAGCCAGTGCTTTTGAAGAAATTCATTCTAAAATAAAAGGTAATTTTTTTAAATTCTAAGCTTAGATTCTGACATCTCTCATGCTCACATAAAACTTTAGTATTAACAGCCAGAAAATGCATGTTGTCAAGAAGAGAACTTTTAATAAGAATAAATTCTTGTATTTTTGCACTGTCCTGTCACTTCCTAGGACTCTGTGAAATATGACTAATGAAGGAACATGCACTCAGTTCTCAGCTCAGTAATGTACAGATGACAATGGGGCCAAGATTATTAGAAGTAGCTAGCAAGATCTGCAGATGTTCTGAGATGACTCTTCATATCTATAAAAATCAATATTCACAAGAGTAAGAAATTTTTTCTGCTGTCAAAAAAGAAATACTCAGTTCTTGCAGGTCCCCCTTTATACGAGTGATTCATATCTCGCTCATGTCCTCTCGTATCATACCTGGAACATGTAAGTGATTCATTCCTGCAGACTAAGTAAGCAAGCACAATTGTAGTATAAAATAGTTTGTTTTCTCATATTGTAAAATAAGATATTTCAGGGAATTTTTAAGGCTATTGAAATACAAGTGATATAATTTTATAAGGAATATAGTGTATCAAAATTTACTACTCCTTTTTATGCTTCAAATAAATTACTTGGTGGTCTTATAAGAAATTACAAGTAGACACATTGGCTGTTAACAATCAAATTTTCACATTTAAAAATCCATTTATACTAAATTTTCTGAGGATTTAAAAACTTCAACAGAAAGTAGGATGTGCTAGCGAGAAATGGGTTAAATAATAAATCCATTTATTACGTAATCAGCTGCATTACATTCAGTCATTGCAAATATGACATTATAGTAATTCTGATGTTGGTCTAGCCATTGTGGTCCCCAGAGTCCTATAGTTCATAACAGAAGAAAGTCATTAACAAATATATGTATCTAAGTTTGGTTTTATTCAATTTAGTGAGATTTTCTGAATTTTATGCTTTCCTCTGTTCTTTGTGTGGCAAACCCTGGCTGTCTACAATGTGCTCCTTTGCCTCTCCTCCCCACTTCTCTGTCTTCCCCCACTCCTACCCTTCTTCTGGCATCCCAGGAAAAAAGAAATAGTGAACAAAAGATAAAACTAGCCCATTTCTTTTGGACTGTAGAAAGAGAAAGCAGAGAGAAGTCAGGAAAGGGGCGTACCCATTATATTTGATACTTCCTCAGAAAGATTCCAATATCCTTACACAGGTAAAGAAATTATCTTTCTTCACTGATACATTTTCTTAAATGCTGGTGTACTATATTAACTTCCAGGTCTTTCTTAACAAAGTACTACAAACTTGGTATCTTCAAACAAGAGAGATGCATTCTGTCATAGTTCTGATAGGTAGAAACCAAAGTCAAAGTATCAAAAGAGTCATGCTCGTCACTCTGGGGGGTCTGGGTAAGGCTCTCTCCCTTCCTAGCAACTATTGGTTGCTGGCCACCCTTGGCCTGTAATTCCTCCACTCCAGCTCTGGTCTTCTCCACTGTTTCTGTGTATCTCCTCTTAGGATCCCAATTTTTAGACCCTCCAAATCCAGTACAACATCATTTTAGCTAAATACATTTGCAAAGACTTTATTCCAAGTGAGTTATGACTTCAGCACATCTTTGGGGGGTGAAAGGACACACAACTCCATCCACATCTGTCAACATTTCTTTCCCAAAGTGAAAGATAGCACCACATTTTCTGTAAAGGCAGGGACTACTATCTGTAGTTCTCACAGTCCTTGCCAGGGCCCAATACTCAATAGCATGTGGCAGATGCACCCAAGACATGAAAGATTGAGAAATGCATGAGCATTTTAGCAGTCAGACAAAGAGCATAAAATAGTAACTACAGGGGTGACAAAAAAGGCTTACTTCCATCTCCTTGAGATAGCTTTACCACCTGTTTTATTCAGCAGCAGTTGATTATGACAAGCAAGCAAGATAATGGATGGAAAGGAAGAATACCCTCTGACATGAAATGAAATAACATTGGGGATCTGTATTTGCTCTCTGTTCTTTAGCATAAAGTTAAAGTTTCCAAGGACCCATGCCTGGTGTTAAAAGTTAAAGTTTCCAAGGACCCATGCCTGGTGTTACGTGAGCTCTTATTGTAGATAAAACTAAATCAGTTTTATAAATAGTGAAATACTCCAAGTGTATATTTTTACCCATGACAGGCCAAATAAGTACAGTGATGGGAAACACTTTATTTATTACTTAGAAAGCACAGATAAGATCTAATGTAATAGATATGTGAATTAGACTTCCCTTCCATATTCAGAAAATGGATGCAAACTCATTTTGATTTTGTGTCAACTTTATCTACAGTTAAGCCACCTGATGCTTCTGTCGACCCTGGTCACTCTGTGAGCATTAATATTAAATGCGTAGTATCTTGGTCCACTGAAGAAGAGGAAGAAATCTATAAAAAATAAGAGATAAGTTATTGCATTAGCTTGAGAAGACAGACCTAGATGTTTGCTATAAAGGTGCCTCTATTCCCATCTTCTGTTTCAATATAACATGGAAATGCAAATGTGCATTTTAAGAAATTATGGATAGTTTATTCTACTTACCATCTTGCTGGAAAACTGCATCAATTTTATTTTCAATTCCCTGAAATGTACTTTCTATGCTTTTGGGATAACCTGGATCTATGGATCGTCTTTGGTTATCGTATCTGGTAAGGAAACAAAATTCACATGTTTTTAGGCCAGTGTAGTATAGTATACAATTTAATTTTATTAAATTGTACTTTATAAAGTACTTTCACACAAATTTTCTCATTCTGTTTTCACAATGACCTCTTTACTAGGACTCTACCTCTAAGAGTGGACACTATGTAACATATATGGGTTCTTTGCTTAAAGTTGAAGGGACTGCTATTATGAGTGTCATTAGTATTAAAATAAGTTCTTGATTGCCAACACTGTGTTGTTTTTCAAAAATTAAGAGCTAATATTTTCTTCTTTTTCATTAATCATTTTGTTGTTTACGTATACATATATATAATTATAATACATTATTACATTTCATGGGGTTCTCCCTCTACTTATCACCCATGAATCTTCATTAGAGCTTATATTTTCTAAGGCTGTAGCTTAATTAGCACACAGTTTCTCTCTTTTGCTGAATAAATGTAAATAGTAAGTTCAACCTGGACATCAAACTCCAGAGTCCATTTGGATAACAGTTGCTTGAATTCATGAGAATTAGCATTCCTCCCTAGGGTTTATTAAGATTTGCAGTGTCATGATATGGAATCTTACCACCATTGTGTAAGGATTTCAAAGAATATAAAAATAAATTTTTTGAAATCCATGGCAAATTATTCATCCTGTGACCATCAAGGTTCATTTAGAGTTTTAAAACCTTCAGATGCCTGGTCATTAGTACTGTGTACTCAGGGTAAAGAAATGAATTTCGGTCTCCAGTTGAAAAGATAGCTTGCCTTACCTCCAGAATTGGTCTTTTACAAAGAAGTATGTTTTTTTCCTGTAGGAAACAGCGGCATCAATTGCTTGGACACTGCTTAGGAAGCCGTAGTTTGATATGTCCTTAGGGTAACCTTGCTGAATGTCATAGCCTTTCAGAGCCCAGTATAGCCTTCCTGCCAATGATTCAAGTTATGTATTAGATCAAGTTTTTCCATGCCTGCAAAACCTTTCTGACTTTTTAGTGTTGACACAAATTCGTCATAGTAAGGAATAAATAGTCTTTAAAGATAAAGGTGGCACACCTAAGTTTATGGGGATCTGAGAGCACTAGTTGGGTACCCACACCTGCAAAAATGAATATTTCTTAGGTTAGCATTCAGGGCCTCACAGTTTGATGTCATATCTTATATGACTTCCATCCTGAGTAAATTTCAGCATTGGAGTTTTTATCTGGAAAATTTTATCTGGAAAGAGGGTAAAGGAACACCAAAGTAAGTCCAATAAGATTTACTCATATTGTAACACATTGAAGAGGCTACAGCTTCCTCAATTTCACACAGCAGCCAGAGACAGAGAAAGGACCCACCCTAAGTCTCCAAAAAAAAGTTGGGGTGACAAAGCATTTACCAACTTTCTTCTTGTGAACTTCAAGGGCGCACAAGAAGCAGTGTCCCTTCCATCCCCCATCCCTCCACACCTCCTTCAGGTTGAACTCACATGAATCAAAAACCTAAGCAGTTACCTTTAAATAGGAAAACGAGGTCCCTATCAGAATCCTCATAAGCAGCCTGTATACCACTTGGCAGGGATGGCCAGAATAGAGAAATAAAATTGAGATCGACTGTTCGTAGCTGAGGATGCCTTCTCCAGAAGTATCTAAAGGAACCAAACCACACATAACCTCAGTCTAAGCAGGTAGCGTCTGTGGGCCATGGGCTAGGATTGTCCTTATAGGATTGCTGGGAGGATGGACAGTACAGTAAATGTATACTCTAGCATAGTGATCTGCACACAGAGCTTTTGATGATTTTACCCATGTAGTGAGTACCTCACTGTTGTCAGAGGTTACAGGTGTGATCTGACTTGACTGTATTTTACATTGTGCTCTTTGACAGATCATATCTTGTATCTTCCATTACCCTTTCTACAAAATGATGAGAATATTTAATATATTCCAGCAAAATCAATATAATATTCTCAGCCTGTGATAACACAATCACACAATAGTCAATGGGAAAATGACAACGTTTCATCATTTAGGTTATTTCCCAGCAGCTGGTTAAGTGATAGTTTCCAATGATTTGACTGAATCACAATGACATTTTTCTGTCGAGTGAATTCAACTTTGGGGCTCCAATGAGTCAGAGCTCATGAAAACTTACCTTGTAAACATCTGAATGTTATGGATATTTTAGTTTTGTTCTTTTTCCTAATTTTTCTGAGTTGCCCAGAAAACACTGGAAATTCCAATGGGATGCATTTGTGTAGAATTCAAAGGAAAACTGAGTAATGTGTAATATGTGATTTAATTAAAGCCCAATTTTAAGTTATGCCCATTAAAGTAGTCAAAGTAAGGAACAGTGCAATCTCATACTTGTCTTTAAAGAAAAGTATTTCTCCACGGAGTGTGGTGATAGCATCAAAGGTCAGTCTGGGGTCACAGGTGAAGGGTGTGCTTGGTCCAGTTGGTTGCACAGGGTTGCGTGAAAGTCCTAAGGGAGGTGGGGAGAGAAGGCTTTTTATAGATGAAAATTTACCATTTGTAGTAACATGGATGGAAATGGAGGGGAGGGATGCAGAAAGAGAAAGACAAATATTACATCAGATGATTTCTCATGATCATATGTGGAATGTAAAGAAATAAAACCAAGAAACAGATAAAACTAAACCAAACAAAACACTAGAAATCTGACTGCAGAACTGAGGCCACTAGAAGAAGGTGTGTGGGGGAGCATAGAGAGAGGGGTGCTAGGTGAACTGTGATGGAGGGCTGTGGTGTCATGGTGGTGACTGTGCTGTGGTAACACCTGTGCCTCTGAATCTTAACATTGTAAAGGTTGTATCTCAGTAAAAAAGTACAAGACCCTTCCACCAAAGTGTAACACATACAGACACATATACAAACACATTTTTATAATAAAAATTCAGTATAACTCAGTATATTTGCATATACCAGCATGGGGACGGGTCTTGAAGAGAAATGCTACTATGTGGCTTTAGAGTATGCATTTTTGTCCCTCTTACAGTAGTTTTCTGAAATAAAAATGATGGTAACTTTCAGAAACAGTCCCAGGTTAAGTTGTGAAGTAAATAAAATCGATTTTTTTGCTTCCCCACCCCTTCAAATCTTGATCCTATCCTTTCCTCCCTCTTTTTGGTTCCTCTTTCTAAGTTTTTGATCACTGATATCTACTCTGTTTTCAAGGGAAGAAGAAGCTGATATCAGTTTTTCCTCCACAGCGTAAATCAAAGTCAAGTTTCAGAATTTTTTTCTGGAAGTATTTGCATTTTATTGGATTTTCTCATTGTAAGTTGAAAGGGTATAATGGCAGTTTAGAGAATTTAAAACATGATGAACAAGGAAAGGAGGTGTTTTCAGGGGAAAGGAGGTGAGAGTAGAGGCAGACAGAACAGGCCTCGCCATTCTTGCAAATTCAGCTGTCTGACCACACACCAAGCCCTGATTACTTAGTTTTATGATGCTTCCCCAGCAGAAGCAGGAAAGAAGAATGCTTTCCCATGTCTATCTGCTGCACTCAGCAGTTCTAAGAGCCTCTAACCGCTTCTCTGCTTTCTAGTCTGGCCACGAGGGGGCAGCAGGCAAGAAGGAGCAGACATCTTGCAGGGTTCTATATCCCACCACAAAAAATACCAGTCATGTCTTTTAATAAAATGTTTTTTTCCTTTCCGTACTCCATTTCCATTTTTCTCCTTCCCCCATAGACAACAATTTTAGTATGTTCAATATATTCATCTTATCTTTTACATGTGTTTTTTCAAAGTGCCTTGTTTTGTCTATATGTGTTTATATTTATTATTATTTTCCTGTATGCATTTTAAATTCATGGAGATTCTTGTTTAGCATATGACTTGTGTAATATGTACTATTCCATTTCTTTCTTATGAAGCACAGTGTTTCAAAGACCCTTCTATGGATTTGTTTACCTAATTTGGTACTTCTACCCATTACCTGTAACTGCGATTACACCTACCACCTGTCACTGTATGTTCTCCTCCTGAAAGACTCTCTGCTTCTCTCAAACTTGCACCACCACAGACACCCTTGCCTGACTTGCATGTGTCTCCTCACGGACCTATGTGAGAATTTTTTTGGGAAATACATCTGGGATTACTGTATGAAAAGGGATAGGTATGTCTTTTTATACACATATGAACTTTGAAAAGCATTTTAAAAAGGAAGGAGGTCATAAACCACCACTACCCTGTCCAGGGATATCTTACAGGAACTATCATAGTTCATTTCTCCCTGACCTTTCCCCTAGGACAACAGCAAAGACTCAGCCTTAGTGAATGCCACACAAGTGACTAAACAAGGTCTGAGAGTGGTGCAGAAGAGGTGCAGGTCCCCAGGCCTGCTCTCAGGTGCCCTTACCATAGATGGCCTGGATACCATTGATGTCATCTTGTGGAAGTGCGTAGGTGCTGGGCTCACTGAAAGCATAGTTGGGATACATCAAGGCACCAGGGTCAGAGGAGTGAGCGAGCCCCAAGGAATGGCCGAATTCATGGGCAGCCACCAAAAACAAGTTGTAATCTGAAATGCAATCATTTGTGGTGAATGGCTGAAATGGATCCCAATGTCCATTTGGAGTTCAAGCATTGCAACTTCAAAACTCAAACTGCCCAGTGGAGTAACCTGGCCAATGCCCCCTTTTTCATTCTCTCCTCGGGTTCTTGAAAAAAGAAGATTGGAATCAAGGCAGGAATTACAGATTGGTATTCTTCATCAAATCTGAGAAGCAAAAGAAGCTGCCTTTATTTGGATTCCTACAGTTCATGGATGCGGACCTGTGGCTTAGGGCTTAATGGCATAGCTACTGCAGACTCATGGCACTCAGAAGCCCCACATTCAGCACTCTCCAGTCTCATAGAGCCTTAGCCTCATTTATCAAATCACAGTGAACAGAGAGAAAAGAAGCCTATTACTCACTCGCCTGTCTGCTAGTCACATGCAGGCAGGCATCTCCTCCTCTGGTTTCTGAATTTTTCAAGCAGTTCTAGGAATTCTGCCCAAGGAGAGAGCTGGTGCCTCTCCCTGCTCTTACCCTGTCTTGTACCTGGAGCCTCAAACCTCATGACTATGAACTGCCGGACTTTCAAAAGACCACTTCCTGTCACAGGAAGTCCAAGCTGCTTCCCTGGCCTCCAAGTCCTTCCCTGAGCTCCAGCAGGCACGTGGGGATTTGACTTCTATGCAAATTCTTCACTTCAGTCAGTCTACTTGCCATTTCATAAAAACACTGTGCATTTTCCTATATGCCCACATTTGTTACAGTCATAATTGCACTCTATATGCTAGGCTGTGTATTAATATTTAATTTCCCAACATTTTAACAATGCTTTTACAGTAAAGGAATGGAAGCCCACAGGTTTTGAGTATCCTGTTACTGGTCTTGTGATAGTAAATGGTAATCCTCTTACCATCACTCTCAACTTCCTGTGGGTCTTTAGTCTAATAAAATTCTGCCCATGTTCTGTGGAGTAATGTTTTAGATCATCATATCCATTCATTTTTATGTTCATGAATGGATCTTTACAAATCTGAGTGCTTGGACTACTGTGTAAGGAGCTCTGGGGTATTTGTCTTGGTGCACAGTCTGAAGGGGGATGAAGGTACAGAACAATGAGGAGAGTAGCTAAACAAGGAGAAATAAAGGTTGTTAGGATTATGAGGCTAATGGCCTTATTTCCAGCTGGAGGGGATTGATATCTGACAAAGCATGGAAAGAGAGATTTTGGAAGGTGGAGCATGGGGCATGAAGGAGGTTTTTTCAAGTAAGTAGAAACTATGTAAGCAAATATGAGGAAGCTGGAACATACACAAGTGTAATCTAGGAAAAGTGAGTATATAATATGGCTTGTATGTGTGAAATATGTGGATGAACCATGAAATATGGGACTGGAAGATCACCAAGAACCTTGAATGCCAAGTGATAGTATTGGGTTAATATTTGGTTCAGAATAGGTAAATACTGAAAGTTTCTGGTAGGAGAGTGATGTGATCCAACATGAGCTTTCCAAAGACAAACTTTAGGACTGTATTGGGGCCAAGTTAGAGGATGTACTTGATGTAGATGATCCAAGTGGGACTTTGAATCACTTAATACAGGCAAGAGGGAATGACCATCTGACAAGAGAAGAGGACAGTAGGAATGCAAACTAGTGAGGTGTTATCTATTTTACACATAACTCCTAGCACAAAGACTTAGGTGGAACAGATTCACATATGTTGAGAATATGGTTGGTGTAATGGGTCCTGAGCAAAAGTAAACAATTCCTTTCCTGTTCTTTTCTAAGTGTCCTGTCACATTTCGTTGCCCTGTGTCCTTGTGAAGTACCATATAGATTGGCCGTACCTGTCCTTAGCTTCTTTTCTTCCCCTTAGGTGGTCTAATCCTTCTTACTTTGAGTCTTTTACTGAAAAGGTTCATTTGCTACATATCTGTGTGCCATTGCAAAGGAACTTCATGAAGGTGAAATAACTAGATGATGAAGAAGATGTCAGAACTTTTCCCAGGAAAGGCAGTTTTCTAAATGAATCAAATTATTTCTGAATTTTCCAAATTCCAAATACAGTAATAGGGCTACACTGTTATGTTTTGGAATTTTAGTTGAAAGAAAGAGATAGCACCAAGCAATGGTAAGCAAACTCTTTCGTAAAGGTCAAATAGTAAATATTTCAGGCTTTGAAAATCAAGTGGTCTCTGCATAAACTACTCAGTTTTACCCTTGTGGCCTGAAAGTTGCTATAGATGGTTGCATAAATAAATGTGATCTCGTCCCACAAAATTGCTTTTATATGAATAGGCCATAGTAGAGCTTAGCCATGGTCTGTAGTCTTTCAGTTCCTGTTCCAGAAAATAAGATCAATAGTTAGCTTCAGGATTTTTAAAAAAAATCTAAGTTGACTTAATTCCTTGAGGTGGAAGTAATTTAGATGGTTAGATTGTTTAAGTTTGAAATGTTACGCTGACTTGAATATATGTGTGTGGTGGGGGAGGAGAATTCTACATAAGGACATAATCTTAGTGAACTTACTTCTGTAGGTCTTGGTCCAGGTTTCTTCTGCATCAAAGTGAACATCTCCTCCAATGCCTGGGCCTGGCTGGAATGCATGGGCAAGGATGCCATTAGGCCCATCAAATGGTGAATTGTCACCATGATCTGAAATAAATCAATTCCTTGTTAAATCTCTCTTGAATCAAGGAAGGAGAACAAAATTGAGCATGACCCCTTTGGCTTACCTCCGTTGACAAAAGTAATCATGATATCTGCTTCTCCCTGGGCGAGCTTGGTAAAGGTCAGGCGTGTTGCACCACTCCAGACTTGAAAGGCTTTCTCAATTGCTGTTTCTACATCAGCCTTTGACAGTTGTGGGGTAGATTTAATAATCCTTCAAAATGAGAAGGCTCATTATTGTTTAGTACAACAGTCCATTAGCAGTTTGAATTCTCCTTTGTTGAAACAAATATTTTTTAAAAGGTGTTTTTATTGGGATAATACTGGTTTTCAACACTGTATGTCTTCAAAGTATAGGTACACACTTCTACAAATGTTTGTTATCATGCTGCACCCACCACCAAAGCACCAGTAGTCCTCTGCCATAGGAAATCTTCTATTTTGAGTTACTTAAGTGATGTGCTTCCACTGAGAGGTTGGAAGGAGCAGCTCTGGTGAAGACAGACATAAGTGCTACACAAGTTACTACATGTCTTGAGACAAAGTTTCCTCAATATCCTGAGGATAAATTGTGGGGTTTAAATAAATATAAATGCATACAAAACATTAGTTCACTATTTAGCAAATAGCAGTATTCAATAGATATTGGCAATCATCATTATTAAGATACATGAAAAGTGGGACTAGATTCTCCACATCAATGATTGTCTTTTTTGAGTCTTTTTTGGATCTTCATGGAGAAACATTGCCATAGTCCCCTAAAGATTTCTAGAGACAGAAAACAATAATGGCAGGCTTTGGACTAAAAACACTTGGGATTTTTACCTATTCATTCCCATATTTGTTCACTAGAGTCTAAACTTGACGAGGGCACACCCTAGTAAGGAACCTGATATATCACAAGAGCTCAGTAAACACTGGCTGAATGAAGAATGATGAAACTCTAGAAATATCACCTGTAGGTCAGGTTAGTGTGTTTCCACTTGGGGTTTCCTGGGGTTAACGTAAAATCAGCACTATCAGGCACACCACAGCGAGGCTTTTCCATCATCTTTAGAGTTTCCTCATTTGGCTTCCCCGTCACCTTCAACCCAAAGAATTGCTGCATTTCTTTCAGCTTTTCAGCAACCATACTACTGCTTTTCTTTCCTTCTGACTGGAATCCATTCCTTGGTAATTGGTAGAATTTCTCTAGGTAATTCTGGACAAAGAAAAAACATATAAGGGAACTTGCTGTGAAGTTGCTTCCCATTCTCTAAGGGAATTTTGCCTTCCTTTCTAAGTTACTCTAGAGACAAAACCAGGATTAAAAACCAGTAGATGCAGGAACAGAAGCACACATTCAGAGAATAGTACATATGGCAAGGAATTGCACTCTAGGTATCACTCCAGTTCAGGTTTGTTTATAAATACAGGTGTCTCCCAGGGAATGTGGACCAATGCCTCACTTAAAATGCTAGTATGTTGTCAGGGGTCTGCCTTATTTTTATGAGGACTAGCACTAGCATTTATTGACTTCTGGTGATCCTACTTACTTACATCAGTGAACATTCTCTCTTTAAGTCCTCTTTTCACTACAGTAGAGGTTTAGTTATCCCACAACATGGCGGTGTAGAGAAGAAAACTTGCCAGACTGACAGTTCATTCCTAATTGAATTGTGTTGCCTTGAATGAGAACTGGCAATTTCAAAAGCACTCCAACAGCAGCATAACTGATGATAGCATTTTATCCACTAAGTCTTGCGGAGAGGCCAGCACTCACAGAGGATAAAGGTTCTATGGGTGTTAAGAAGACAATCCTGAAATGCCTTTCTCTCACCTTTCATCAGTCTTGCCCTTCTATGCTCAGGACAGAATGCTTTGTTCTCCACAGGTTTGGGGACAGAGCTTACCTTTGCTGTAGATTAGTGCATCCTCGGTCATGTTACTTCACTGGCTTAAGATCTGCTTTAGTCTCTTAAGTGCAAATAATGATCTCCTCCTCCCCTCCACTCCCCAACCATGGGGTCCCCCAACCCCCACACATGTATGCACAGGGCTCTTTTGAGGAGGATACAAGATGATGTTTGGGCACTTTTAGCAAGTCACCCTGTATATAGCATGCAATGACCCCTAGTTGTTTATCCCTGGTGACAATTAGCATTGTAAGAAATATCAAAAAAAAAGAAAGAAAGAAAGAAAGAAAGAAAAATCAGCATAAATAACACTTTCCTATAACTGTGATGTTAAGAAAATTGTCTGTGATAAATTTATAGGTGATTGGCCTTGTAGTTCTTAGAATCTGGCTTGACTTTTATGACATGTAGCAAGGGGAAAAAGTTACTGGTTCTGCTTTTATAGTGTGTCCAAGAGTTTTTAAATGGCTCCATCATCTTGTGTTAGGAAATCTGATTACACTCTGAACTGATTTCTAGTTTCTTATAATTTCCCATCCTCAAGTCCTAATCCACCGAGACTCCGAGTACAGAGACAAGTTCATATAGGAGGGATCAGGCATGGAGCTCTAGGATCTGTGTTGTGACTGTGAGGGAACAGTGGTCAGGGAGAAAGGAAAGCATTTAGTTTGTAATTAAAACCATTACTTCTCTGGAGAGAGCTGGTTGTTGTCTTTTTCTGTCTTTGTTTCATTCCAGTTTCTACAGGGCCAGGCATGGCCAACTTGGAAACCTCCACATCTCTGAAATATTAACTCCAAACCACCCAGGAAATTTCTTTTAGGCTATTTTAACTGAAAAGAGAAAATAATACACCAAATTCCTAATAACAAGCACCTCAACCACCCACCTGCTGAGAGTCAATTTACCTGAACAACTTTTATTGTTTTTTCTTCTGGGGAGTCAGAAGATATCGGAAAGGCCCTGGAAAGCTGCATGTGGAGCAAGAATACAAGTAGAAGAG
This sequence comes from Uropsilus gracilis, assembly GCA_004024945.1. Taxonomy (NCBI): domain Eukaryota; kingdom Metazoa; phylum Chordata; class Mammalia; order Eulipotyphla; family Talpidae; genus Uropsilus; species Uropsilus gracilis. The sequence continues at coordinate 24,939 of PVHY01012107.1, forward strand.
ACTGCAGACTGAACATGGCTCTCTCACCAAGCAGGCCTTCTCCTGCCCTCCGCTCTGCGCCACTGAGTCCTTCCCCTGGTGAGTGCCCTGGTCAGGGTATCCCTCTTCATGCCCTCTGGGTCCCTTATAAAGCTGCATCTTCAAGAATTGCCGCATCGGGAATGTGAAGCAATTCAAGTTAATTACACTTTGGCAGTTTTGCAATGTTATAATGTGATTCAATATCCCAAATGGGGACTCTTTCAAAAGAAAAAAAAATCACTTTATACTCTTTGTTTTTTTTTTTTTTTTTTTTTCATTAAGAAATTTACTTTTGTAAAAATTATCTGGTCAAGACAAAGAAAAATCAAACTAAAAAGCTTCTGTACAGCAAAAGAGACAACAGAAAAAACAAAAAGAAACCCAACCGAATAGGAAAAAATTTTGCCCTCCACAAGAGTGATGAGTGTAGTAACGAAGATCTACAAGGAACTCACACAACTAAACAAAAACAAAACAAGAAGCCCAATTAAAAAATGGGGAGAACTAAAGACACTTCTCCAAAGAGGAAATACAAATGGCCAACAGGCACATGAAAAATTGCTCAACGTCACTAGCAATCAGGGAAATGCAAATCAAACCACAATGAGATACCACCTTACACCAGTACAATGGCCACATCAAAAAAACAGGCAACAACAAGTGCTGGTGGAATGTAAACTAGTCCTGTCACCATGGAAAACTGTGTGGAGGACCCTTAAACTAATGAAAATGGAACTACCTTTTGACACAGCAATTCTTCTGGGAATCTACCCAAAGGAGAACTCAATGTGGGTACAAAGGGATACCTGTGCTCAGATATTTATTGCAGCATTATTTATGATTGCAAGGACATGGAAACAACCCAAATGTTCTAAGACAGGTGAATGAATGAAAAAAATGGGGCATAAATGTACCCAATGAATATTACTCATCAATTAAAAATGACATATTTGATGAATTTATGATAATATGGCTGTATCAGAAGAAATCATAGTAGCAGAAACAAGTCAGAAAGAAAAAGACAGAAACCAAATGGTTTCACTAATATATGAACAACCAAACAAAAGTACACAAATGGGGGGGGGGGTATCAGCTGGAGCGACCAGGGAGGGGAGGTGGTGGGTGACCCTTGGGGATTACAATGATGTTTAATATATATATATATATATATATATATATATATATATATATATATATAATTTGTATATTTAAAAAAAGAAAAAAGAGAACACTGGTGCTGAACTTAGTTTACACTAGTTATCTAAGTATTTACATTTTCTTGATTCTTCACTTGCCAAGGCTGCACTAATTTTATGCAGGGGAACATGCTTAGATTGCTGCTGGGTATTTTATGCTGGGCATTTGGAGCAAAGGAGCTTAACCAGAGCATCTATGTCCTTTCTTGCTCTGCTATGGGTGAGGAACATGAGTCATTTTGTGATAAAGCAGGATTAGTGTGGGGGTCCTGGGGTAGCTTCTGAAGGATTTGATTTTGGCATCAGTGTAGCAGAAAATCCTGAGTCTTGCCAGCTGGATTTTCCATAGGAGCAACAAAGAGAGCACTATGGATGACACATTTTTTGAAAGCTCATTGTGTTTCAAACATCACCTTGTACATATAATTGCCTCAGTCCTTCCTCATGCAACCTTGGGAGCTAGATGCTATTATGATCTGTCTTTTACAAAGCTGTTAGCTGAATTATGCAGGTCACAGGGTAAAGTGTAGAAAGCTGAGGAGCCAATAATATGTGGTATTTACAGTGTATAGAGACCCAGCTGGCAGCACTTCCAATACCCTGTGTAATTTCCCACTGTTGCTGGCAATGGAGTAGTAGTTCCCAGCTACAGTGACTGTGATGTTCTCACCCATGTTCTTGAAGGCAGAGATAGAGGGAGAATGAAGTAACTTGTATATTTCCCCAAGAAAAAAGTCTGAGACAGAGGATATTCAGATAGTGTGAATCCTACAGAAGCCCTTGAACATGCTTTTCAAGCTATGCTGTCTGAGTCCGAGTGCGTGTGTGTCACATGCTATATGAACATACCATATGGTGTGTTCTTGTCCCCCCATGTCCCTGGGCCTGCTTTCACAGACTCAACCAATCACAGCTTGAAAATACAAACTATGGAGTTAGTATGTTTGCATCTATATTGAGCATGCACAGATGTTCTTGCCGTTATTCCCTAAAAATACAGCATAACAATTAGCACAACGTTAAAATTGTGTTAGGTGTTATAAGCAATCTACATGTGATTTAATGCACAGGAGGAGATACATAGGTTATATGCAAATATTATGCTATTTTAGTCAAAGGACTTGAGTGGCCATGACCTTTGGAATCTGCTGGGATCCTCAAGCCATTCCCCTATGAATATCAAGGTATAAGGTATGTGGTGTATCATTTGCATTCATCTATCTATCTGTCTGTCTGTTTATCTATCTATCTATCTATCTATCTATCTATCTATCTATCTGTCTGTCTGTCTGTCTGTCTGTCTGTCTGTCTGTCTGTCTGTCTGTCTGTCTGTCTGTCTGTCTGTCTGTCTGTCATCTATCTATCCTACCTATACTCTGCAAGTATAGGTATTCCTATGTATAAATGCATATGCCATACAAAAGAGCTGTAACATGCCAATAAGAAAACAATGTCTTTGGTTGAGATGCTATGATATGTAGTTCAGTTCCTTCCTGATATCAGTTGTAAGTTCTGTGGATAAGCCAAAAAAACTGTTTCATATCAGACCATATTTGGACAACATGTTAATATTTGTTATGTAGATTTATGTGTTCACTCAGTAAACGTGTCCTGCCACCCACCATATGCCAGGTGCTATAGTGGGTTCTCAATTACTGGAGGTAAGTTAATAGCAGTTCTGATGAAATGTAAAACTGTAGGAGAGAGCAATGGTGGGGGAGATGAAATCAAGGAATACTTGATTCCTTGATTCCTTGAATGCTTGAATGCTTGATTCCTCCTTCATGAAGGAGGTAGAATTTGAACTAGACCACAAAGGGGAAGTAGGGGATGGTCAATCAGACATGTGGTAATCTAGTGCACATATGCAGGTGAGAGCTTACCCCCAAGTTGCCAAACCCTTCTCAGGTCTTGATCATGTAAACCCTTCCTATGCCCAAGATTTAGTCCTGAGGTGGCTGCTTTCACATTTCACAAATTATCTTTCAATAATATTGGTCTGGCATTTATTATGTTGATGCAAAATTTGTTATTTTGATACCAAAGCTTGTTAACAAGGCTTATTAACATACTTGTGCACATTGTAAGTGATTTAGATAAAAACACTGGTCTTTTGCAAACCAGTTCTCTGGCATTTGGACAAATGTGTAAATAAACAGGATTGTTTGTTCTGGATCCCTAGCCACAGATCTCATTCCATGGTAGTGGTGGTACTAGCAGGGCTTCTGGTCTCTGCCTTGGAATCTTTCCTTCACCTGACCCCCACCTGTCTGTGTGTCACCTGTGACTCATCTTTTCTGGTGCCTGCCTTCAGGTTTTCCCTCCTTGAATAGCTGCCTCATCTGCACCTACATGCCATTTTGAAAATAAAGGCTTGGACCCATATACCTTGAGTTTCAGAGCAAGTGAGAAGATAGAGGATGTTTAGTTTTGGACAGAGACTCTGCAAGTTGAAGGAGAGTCTTTCTGTCTCCTTAATGCTGCAGCTATAGGCAGCACTCTTGTTTGATCATCTGATATGCTTGCTGTTCCATGTTGGGATAGTGAGTTATATCATTATAGCTCAGTTTTGCTGTTTAAAGATGAAAGTGGTTGCATAGATAGAGTTTGCTTTCTCTTTAGTTAAAAACAAAAGAGGAAAATGGATAGAAGGAGGGGAAGTAGTGGTGGAAGAGGAAAAGGGATAGACAGAAGAGAAAGATAAGGAGAATGGGAAAAGAATGGGTCCAGCCATAGGTTTAGGTGTAGGCAGCAGGGTTAGGTGCCTGGAGATGTTCATATATGCCTGAATTTTGAAGGGTGACTAAAGGTTTGCCAATAGGGATGTGACCCCAGGGAGACCCCATAGCATGTGCTAAACACAGACATATAGCCAGTGAAGCCGATGGCTAATTTGGTTCCTAAGCCAACAGTATGGTTGCATCTATACTGAACATGTACATACCGTCTATAATACATTTCTGAATTTTGAGTTCTATCCTGATCAATTAAAATGATTATTGGGATTCCTAGTGGGGATGGTTTCAATGGATTTGCAGTGATGGTAATTGTATTCAAGCTGTAATTCCACCACTTCCTTCCTAGGTGACTTTTAGCAAGTCACCTAAGTTCATCTGAGACTCAATTTCCACATCCAAAACACTGGTGTATTAACATTTCCCTTGCCCAGCATTAAGAGGACTACGTGAGCATGTGCATAATCACCATGTCAACTTTCCAGTGTGGTGTCCTCTATGTATCATTTGAAATCATGCTTGTGCTTCTTTGAGTGTCTACTCTGTAAAAAATATAGACAATGTTGAAAAACATCATCTTTTCCAGGAAGAGAAGTGCTTCAAAGTTATGCCACCAAGTGATGAAGTAACTTTCCTATGGCTTTCTTCAGTACAGCCAGGGTAACTGCATTGTACATGTAACTTTACACTCTTTGCACAGAGTATAAATGGTTAAGAGAAAACCACAGGAACCACTAGGTATTAAATATCACAGCTGGTGGTCTTTATTATAAAACAAGGGAAACATATGTTAAGTATCTGTGCTTTATAGTTCTTAAATGTTTGGTCTCTAAAATTCAGTATCTATAATCTCCCTTAAACTTCGTAATAACCCAAGCTGGGCACAGTGGCTCGTGCCTGTAAGCTTCAGCCTATGAAGCAGCTGGGACTAGGGATTGTGGTTCGAGTCCCACTTGGAGCAAAAACAACGAGACCTAGTCCCAAAAATTATCTGGGTGTGGTAGTATGTGCCTGTAATCCTAGCTACCTGGGAAGCTGAGACTGGGGATTGCTTGAGTCCGTAGTACCCTGGGCAACATGAACCTGCGGTTCCATGGGCAAAAAATAGTAAGACCTAGTCTCAAAAATAAATGAAGGAATGAAGGAATGAAGGAATAAATAAACAAACTTCATAATAACCCAAGGAAGTAGGGGATATTATCCCCACTTAAAGATAAGGAAAGTAAGATTCAGAGATCCAACTAACTTAAACCTACCTTACCATTTACCCTTCCCAAATTCTCCTTTGTTCTCTCAGTGAAATAAGGTGATATTTCTCAGTCTGGGCTCTATATTAGAACCTACTTTAAAGATACAGGTAAGTAGGCTCCACTCTAACTACTAAGTCAGCAGCATTTTGGGGTGGGGTCAGGCCTAAGCAATTCTGAGGCTGATTTAAGAGCTTCTCTTGCCGGGTGTGGTGGTATGTACCTGCAATCCCAGCACTAGGAGGCTGAGGCCAGGGATCACTTGAAGTCCACAGAGTCGAGACTACCCCGGGCAACATAGTAAGACCTAATCTCTAAAAAAAAAAGCTGGGTGTGGTGGCGCACACCTACTATCCAAGCTACTTGGGAGACTGCAGTTAGGGATCACTTGAGTCCATGGGTTCAGGACTACCATGGGCAACATAGTGAGACCTAGGCTCTAAAAAATAATTTTAAAAAAAGCTTCTCTTTTAGGAGAAGATAGGGAACACAGAGGGAGAGGTGAGTATCATACCCACTTTAAGGGTTTCAAAGGAATGACTGTATTCTCTTGGAAGATGAGCAAAGCCTGCATCATAGGAGTGACCTCAAGATAAATTTCAAATGTTGAATTGAACTTCAGTATTGAGATTGGGATGAATGAGGTGAGAATGAAAGAAGCAAGAGAAAAGGCAAACAGGTGGAACAACTTGGGTTATGTGTTAGAAGTAACAAGGTACAGAGTGAATAAGCATAGAATTTATCAAAAGATATAGATTGGTTTCGTAACTTTGATTCTAAAATTCTTTCTGTTAAAACTCAACAAAATCTTAGGCTGGAGTCTACCTTTCACCATAGTAAAGTTTTTCTGTTGGGCACTATCACAGACCAGACTGGGTTCATGCTGTGAAATGAGGAACACCTCATTTTACTGCCTTATCTGTCCCCAAAACACTGAAGACAGGATGGGCATGAATACCTCTAAAGGGTGATAGTGTTGCCATCCCTCCAATGTTTACCGAAGGAAACATTCTTTAAAGAGATAGCAACCAATTTGTAAATGATCCCCTGCCCCAATTACCTCACAAAAACCAATGTTACCCAATTTTATTATAACCTCACCATTTGCCTTACTTTAAAATTTATTGTAAATTGTGCTCTGTTCTTTATAAATACCCCTTTCTTTGTTTAATAAATTGTCGTCTGGTCCATTACTTCCAGATAATCCTTAGCTGCTGTAGCTAAGCAATCTCTCTCATTATCCTTTGTTGTACTCTGGGTCCAGCCCTCAACATCTTTCATTCAGATATTACACTGAAGTGATTAAAGAAATATTCTGACCTTTCCTGCCTCCCAGTCGACAAGAGTGATTGCCTGTACAAGACGACAGAACTTCAGAGGAACCTGAAGTAGTAAGCCTGATCAGGCCCCAAAGGCAGCAGGTTTCTGTTGCAAGTGGAATGGAAGTCTGAGGTGAGACTGGGGTTTCACCTCGCTGTACCCTTTATTTGGCCTTGAACAAGTTCCTTCATCTCGATGTGTCTTAATTTCCCATCCCTGCTTGATCACTTACTACTGTGACCTTGAGTAACCCACTTTGTATCCCTACGCCTGTTTCACCCCATGTAAAATGGAGGTGACAACCACACCCGCATCATAGACACAGAAAGTGTTTAGTACACAAACTAGTTGATAGTATGACTATTAATAAGAATCTGACACTTCTGTCAGTCCTGACAATTAGATATGAAAATAATTCATATGATGACTGTGGGTTCTAGAGATGAAAGTTATGGATGAAGAACAGTTTACAAATGATAGTTTTAGTCAAAAGATTTATTTTTAAATTAAATTAATTTACTTCCAAATATTGTAGTACTGCAATAAAAACCATGCTCTTTTATTTAAAAAAAATCCAGACACTCAGAACTATGAAAAGAAAATATGACTCTCCTTAAGCTCCCCTCTCACTTATTTCCCTCCTGCCTGCTACTAACATTTTGATGACTCTATATAGATGTTTTTTATGTCTTACTGTCAATGGTAGATGATTACCATTAGTTATAGAAGTCTCCAGGATTTCTCACCTTTAGTATGTTCCCAGTGCTTCAAGATGAGGGTGGTGCAGAGGAAAAGCAAGCCATGCCTAATTGAACGATCCTCATAAGGACCATAAGCATCATGGTTTGTTCTTTGTGGCCAAGTTGCTAGTGATCATGCTCGTTGAAACCAGTAGAGGGTGCTGAGAGCTGTTTGATCAGGTCAATAGTTAAATAGAATTCTTAACACAGACAGCCATTACCCTAGTTAGAGACAATGAGAGGAATTAGAATAAGGCAAATTATTTGGAGAACTGGACATCAGAGAAGGTGTCACAATGCACTAAAATGGATAGCTTTATATACAGAATTAGTCATTCTAAAGTGGTCATCTACAGAATGCTTAGTCCCTCTACACACGTTATATCTTCCATTAGCAGAACATCTTGATGTCGCATGCTGGGTAGCTGCTTTAGAAGGTCATTGATAGGCCCTGCCATGCATGTTCACACAACAACTTATCTGAGCATGCTTCAGACATGGTTTGTCCTATAACTGCTTGGGCAACAAAATTGCCCACTGTTATATGAAACTTTCTCAGTTGAAGAGACATTCTAAACAAATTCAGTAGATGAGGGATTGGAGATGAATCTGACTTTTGGAGAGGGTCCTCCTCAGAGCCTCGACATGCCACAATTTACAATAGAGTATGATAGGAGAAAAAGTGTCAAGTTCACCAAAAAGATGTGATAGCTACCTACTACCAATGGGAAGAAATCTAGAAGAAGATGAAAGAAAGTGAAGTTTATACAGAGACTATAAGAAAACATGGAAAAGACTTCCATCATGTATATCCTTTGCTATTAGCTTTTTCTGAATCACTGTCATCTCTTGCCAGGCAACAGATTTTTTTCTGTTCTTGCTACACTACAATGTATCTTTAAAATAGCAGTTATTTCTTTGCTCAAGATATTGCAAGGACTTCCAGTATTGATTTTATCCAGAATGAGGGTCAAATGTGTATAATGACCAGCTTAACAATGGACTTTCTGAAACCAGAATCTAAGGGAAACAACAGAGAGAGCTCAAAAACACAGGGAAAACCACAAACGTTGATTAGATGAAATAGAAGAATGAATCAGTACCCTCCAGGACACTGAAATTTAGAGGAAGAAGAAAGACAAAGACACAAAGTAAGAAGATTGAAGAAAAACTCAGAGATATCTGATTCCTTAAAGAAAGGAAATATAAGAGTAATGGGAGCCCCAGAGGAAGAAGAGAGACACATGAGAACTGAAAAGCTGTTTAAGGAAATAATTTAGGAGAATTTCCCAAGAAGAAAGAAGTGAAGTTTGACATCCAGGAAGCCAGAAGAACACCAAACTACATCAAGAAAAACCACAGCAAGACACATCATAATGAAACTCCCAAGAGTCCAGGAAAAGGATAGAATAATGGAATTGGCCAGAGAAAAGAAACAGATAACATCCAAAGGAAAACCTGTCAGACTGACCTCAGACTTCTCTGAAGAGACAATCTATATAAGGAGAGCATGCAGTCACATTTTCAAAAACTCCAAGACAAAAAATGTCAGCCAATTACTCTATCCTGCAAAGCTTTCTTTCCTTTATGAAGGAAGAATAAAAACCTTCTCAGATAAGCAGTGTCTCCAGAAATTCGCGACCACTAAACCACCACTCACTCCAAAATCTTGCTAGAAGCCTTAAGAGCAAAGCCAACAGAAGAATAAACAGAAAGATCAAGGAAGCAAATCAGAACTTCAAAATAACCATCAAAAAACCAACTTCAGACTCTCAATCAATAATAAAACAAACAAACAAACAAACAAACAAAAAACAAGTTGGAACTTCAAAATCACCTCCAAAAAACTGACACCAGAATCACAAGTATCCATCACTGTAAATGTCAACAGTCTAAATTCATCAATCAAAAGCAGTAGCAGAGTGGGTCAAAAAAGCAAAACCCAACATTTGCTGCCTGCAGCAAATACACTTAAACTCAAAAGATAGGCACAAACTAAAAGTAAAGAGTTGGAAAAAAAATTCTTAAAGCAGATGGTCCCCAGAAAAAGGCAGGTATAGCCATATTAGTAGCAGATAAAGCAGACTTTAAGCTAAAAAAGGTGACAAGGTATAAAGAGGAAAAAGGTCAACACATCACAAAGACATAACAATTATTAACATATACTTACTAAATGAAGGAGCACCAAAATTCATCAAACAACTACTAACAGCATTGGAAATAGACATTGGCAAAAATACATATGTGGTGGGTGATGTCACCATTCCACTCTCACCAAAGGACACATCAACAAGACAAAAACTAAACAAAGACACAAAAGCTCTAAATGAAGATCTGGACCATATGGACCTGATGGATATCTACAGGACACTGCACCCCCAAAGAAAGGGATATACCTTTTTCTCAAATGTAAATGGATCATTCTCAAAAATGACATAAGGCAAACATTAATAAATATACAGAGATTAAAATAGTACCAACTTTTTTCTCTGATCATAAAGGCATCAAACTGGAAATCAATAATGAAAACAAAGCAAGAAGAGTGCTTAATACATGGAGACTGAATAACATGCTACTAAAGGAAGACTGGGTAATTGAGGAAATTAAGGAAGAAATTAAAACCTACTTTGAAACAAACGACAAAAAAGACACAACATTCCAAAATGTCTGGACAGCAAAAGCATTTTTAAGAGGAAGGTTCATAGCAATACAGGCTCATATCAAAAAGCAAGAAACTAACCAAAGAAATAACCTAATCTCCCAATTCGAAGAATTAGAAAAGGAACAACAAAATCCAAAACCCAGCAGAAGACAAGAAATAATAAAAATAAAAGCAGAAATAAATAATCTAGAAATCAAAAAGACTGTCCAGAAGATCAACAGACCAAAAGTTCGTTCTTTGAAAAAATAAGTAAAATTGTTAAACCCCCTGTGAAGCTCACAAAGAAAAAAAGAACACTCAAATAAGAAGAATCACAAATGAAAGTGGAGAAATTACAATGGACACATCAGAAATCTAAAGGACAATCAGAGATTACTATGAACATCTATATGCAAACAAATACAATCTGGAGGAGATGGACAGATTCTTAAAAAGATACAGCTACCCAAAACTGAACAAAGAAGAAATAGAGAACTTAAACAAACCAATCACAAGCAGTAAAATTGAAGCAGTCTCAAAGCTCTCCCTGAAAACAAAAGCCTAGGTCCAGAAGTCTTCACAAACAAATGCTTCTAGACATTCAATGATGAAATAACACCTGGATTACTAAAACTTTTCCAAAAAATTGAGAAAGAAGGGAAACTGCCAAACACATTCTATGAAGCAAACATCACACTCTTACCAAAACCAAATAAAGACAGTATGAAGAAAGAACATTATAGACCAATTTCCCTAATGAACATGGACACAAAAATTTTAAGCAAAATTCTGGCAAATTGAATCCAACAGTGTATAAAAAGCATCATTTACCTTGACCAAGTGGTATTTATCCCAGGGGCACAGGGATGGTTCAACATCCGAAAATTAATTAACATAATCCACCACATCAACATGGAAACCATATGATCATATCAATAGATGCAGAGTAAGCATTTGATAAAGTCCAACACTCATTCATGATAAAAAGCTCTTGAAAAATTAGGATAAAAGGAACATACCTCAACAGAATAAAAGCCATCTATGACAAACCTACACCCTAAAATCATCTTAAATGGGGAAAAACTAAAATCATTTCATTTAAGATATGGAACCAGGCAAGGATGTCCACTCTCTCCGCTACTTTTTAATGTTGTACATGTTGTACTGGAAATTCTAGCAGGGCAATAAGGCAAGAGAGAGACATAAAAGGGATATAAATAGGGAAAGAAGAATTGAAGCTATCGTTATATGCAGATGATATGATTCTTTATGTAGAGAACCCCAAAAAAATCCACAAAAAAACTACTTGAAACAATAAACCAGTTCAGTAAGGTAGTTGGTTACAGAATCAACACACAGAAGACAGATTTCCTATATGCAAAAAGTTAAGCAGCAGCAGAAGAAATTAAAATAACCATCCAGTTTACTATCACACACACACACACACACACACACAAAAACCAAAACCCAAAAATACCTAGGAATAAACCTTACAAAACACGTGAAAGACATATACAAAGAAAAAATTTTAAACACTGCTAAAAAAGAAGATATAAGGAAATGGAAAGACATCCCCTGCTCATGGATTGGAAGAATTAACACCATCAAGAAGGCCATCCTACCAAAAACAATCTATAGATTCAATGCATTTCCTATAAAAATTCCAATGATATTCTTCAAAGAGATAAAGACAAAACTTAGTGAAATTCAAATGGAATAACAAAAGACCACAAATATCAAAAAGCCTACTGATCATATAAAAGAGAGAATGGAGGTATTACTATTCCAGACTTCAAATTATACTGCAAAGCCATAGTAATTAAAACAACATAGTACTGGTACAAAAACAGACAGTAAGACCATTGGAACAGAATTGAGTACCCTGAAATAAAACCATACATATACAGTCTATACAGTCAACTAATTTTTGACAAAGGAGTGAAAAACTTACATTGGAACAAGGACAGCCTCTCAATAAATTGTGCTGGGAAAACTGGACCAAGACATGCAAAAAAATGAACCAAAACACCTTCCTCCCATCATGTAAAAACACCAACTCAGAATGGATAAAAGATCCAGAAGAAATTTTTTAAAAAATCCCATTTACCATTGCTCCTAAATAAATAAATAAATAAATACATACATACATACATACATACATAAATAAATACCTGGGAATAAATCTAACAAAGCAAATGAAAGACCTATACAAAGAACTGAAACCATAACATACATAGAGGAAAACTTGGGCAAAACCGTCCATGTTACAATTCAGAGATCCATTTCTGGACATATCTATAGATGACAAATAAATAAATAAATGAAAGAAAACAAACAACTGGGACTACATGAAACTGAAAAGCTTTTGTATAGCAAAAGAGACAACAGAGAAAACAAAAAAAAGAAACCCAACCAACTGGGAAAGAATTTTTGCCGTCTATGCAGTGATAAAGATTTGATAACAAAAATACACAAAGAATTCACACAACTTAACAAAACAAAGCAAAAATTCCAGTTAAAAAATGGGGAGAAGAACTAAAAAGACACTTCTCCAAAGAGAAAATACAAATGGCCAACAGCACGGTGGCTCGTGCCTGTAAGTTTCAGCCTATGAAGCAGCCGGGGCTAGGGATCACGGTTCGAGTCCTGTCTGGGGCCCCGTAGCGAGACCTAGTTCCAAAAAAATAGCTGGGCGTGGTGGTGCGTGCCTGTAATCCCAGCTACTTGGAAAGCTGAGGCTGGGAATTGCTTGAGTTTGCGTTACCCCGGGCAATGAGAGCCTGCGGTTCCACGGGCAAAAATAGTGAGACCTAGTCTCAAAACAAACAAAAAAACCCAAAAAACAAATGGCCAACAGGCATTTGAAGAAATGCTCAACATCACTAGCAATCAGGAAATGCAAATCAAAACTACAATGAGATACCACCTTACAACAGGCAACAAATGGGCAACAGCAAGTGCTGGCATGGATGCGGAGAGAAGGGAACACTCTTACACTGCTGGTGGGAATGTAAACTGGTCCAGCCACAATGGAAGGCTATATGGAGGACCCTCAAACCCTCACACTGACAGAGCAATTACTTTTCTGGGAATCTACCCAAAGGAGACTTCAATGTTTATATAAAGGGACACTTGCACTTGGATGTTTGTTGAAGCACTGTTTATAATTGCAAGTACATGGAAACAACCCAAATGTCCCAAGACAGGTGAATGGATGAAACAGATGTGGTACATATACACAATGAAATATTACTCATCAATTTAAAATGACAAATTTGATGAATTTATGATAACATGGATGTACCTAGAAGATGTTATATTAGCAGAAACAAGTCAAAAAGAAAAAGACAAGCTAAATGGTTTCACTATATATGGGAATATAGAAAAAAGCAAGCAAAAGGCCAGGAGGAAAAGTCAAAAAAGCTAACAACCAAACTAAAGTACACAACTGGGGGTGGGGGGGTGGGGAGCAGTCAGAATAGGAAGGTGGCGGGTGATCCCTGGAGAATACAAAGATGTGTGAGATATATATATATATATATATATAGATATATATATATATTTTTTTAAGGAAAAATACAATTTTATGGCATATTTTTTCAGCATGAACAGATAATGATCATATTTTCTCCTGTAATATATTGATGTACTAGATTATTTGATAGATATTTTCACAATTCACAATTCTTATATTTCTGTATTAAAACCTACTTGGTCAGTGTATTACACTTTTGATGTATTACTGGGTTCTTTTGCTAACATTTTATTAAAATGATCTAATTTTTACTTGTAAAAAAACAAACAATGGACTTTCTGATATCACCTGACTCATGAGTCTCGCTACAGTTCTAACCCTTGTCTTCCCTCTCTGTGCTGGAGCCATGCTGATTATCTACTTCTTGAATCCATCATGCATGCCCTGTCTTAGAACCTCTGCCTTGGTTGTTACTTAGTAAGTACTTATCCAACAATATCGTATTCACTCTGTGAAAAATCAAGATCTACCTTCCACACTGTAGAAAATAAAAATTTCTAGAGATACATGCATTCCTAGCAAGTGGGAAATAGTCTTTTTTATCAGTGATTTTCATCAGCACGTTCAACGGAAAAGGGAGCTAACTGCTAAGGTTAACAGTACTTTCTTATTATTTTTTAATGATATTATTATTACCATTTTCTATAGGCTTCATTTATATAAAAAATTTAGCATGGCTCCTGTCAATTAATACAGGCTAGTATTTTTTAAAAATATATTTTAAAATTTTATCTTTTTAAATTTTCTTTCTTTGTTTTTATGTAATTTTTGTTATGATGTAATTTACCAGGTAATCACAATGTAAACTAAAGAACAGAGAATGCTCATAGATTTCCCTAGGATCAGGTATATAGAGGGGAAAGTGTGACCATTTTTAGAATATCTTTCTGTCATAAAAAGAGAGAATATAAAGTATTAAACATAGGGCAAGTATGATAACACCCTAACTAACTTCATTGCAAATGCTGAAATTTTTAATCCTGGGCTCCTGGGTTGCTGGATGGAAGACAGGACTTTGAAGTGAAAGAATTAAGATTTTGGTGAGAGTCAGATAGAAATTTGAATTCTGAATTTGTTCTCTACTTGCTATGTAGAATGCTTTTAGTTAGCCTCCCTATATTTACTTCCCTAGACTAGAGAACTAAAATAATTTTTAAAAATGGAATAAGGGATGTAATGTTTACATATTTTAACGCTGGCCACATTTTAAAAGCATTGCTTAATGAGTAGTGGTTCTTCTTAGATGTAGAGATCTTTGTAAAAACTCAACTAATTGCACTCTCTCACATGAGAGAGAGATGGGATAACAAGATCCCAGAAATGCCAAGTTGCTTTAATCCTTAGGAAGAAAACAAATAGGAAATGATTCAGGGGACAATGTGAGGTCATTGAAGTGGCTTTCAAATTCTTATAGAAAATGTGGCTCTTGAGGAAATTACTTCAGTATACCGAGACAAAACAGAAAAATTTATTTTCTACTACAATAGCATTGTAAACTATAAATGAGTCATCTTTTTAGTAAATTTGGGAGCCTTGTCCAAGAGATAGCTATGTGATAGATTTTCCTTCATCATCGTTATCTCTATAACTATGATTGTAATAATTGCTAAAATGTCTGGGTTTTAGGAAAGATAGATTGTGCTATAAAGACACATATCTTACATAACCAAATTTTTTATTTAGCCAATACAGTACCACCTATCTGATCTTTCTGGGAAAGCTTTACTGACAACCACTTACAGATTAGCTTTCTGGATATCAAGTTATTGCTGCCTAGCCTGATTCATGCTCCAAAGAGCTGTAATTCCTACTAGCCTCCCAGGCATTATGTCTGTAGGGGGTCTCTGCATGTCTCAGTGGTAAATTAGAAAAAATATTTAAAATAATGCAAAGTTTTTACTCCACCCTTTTGGACCTTGGAGAGGCTACAACTGTCTTTCCCTTCTGTGTTTTAGTGCATTATATTATTTCCTTGATCATTAGAATAAGGCAGAAATGATGTGGTGCTTTAGTAATGGGCAGCCTTTACTTTCAGTCTTAGGACAGTTGCTCTTGGAGTCCTGAGGTGCCATGTACAAATCTGTTTGCTGAGGCTGAGAGCTGTGTGGAAACCAGACCACCAGGGGGAGAGGTTAACAGGCTGTGCTGTCTCAACCTTTACAGCCAGGTGTCAACCACAAGAGTGGAGAAGTTGCAGTGGCTCCAGGATCCACTGATGACATAGGCTACAAAGCTGGAAACACGGGACAGATGTAAGGAACCCATAGAGTCAGGAGGTATAGCCATGTTAGGATACTCAGTTTTGGAGTGACATATTCCTAATAGCAATAGTAACTGGAAAACCACCTTGATTGAATCTTTGGGGGGTTAAGTCTTCCCTCCATCCATAGGCTTGCTGAAATAGTGTTTATCCATTGAGTTGCCGGAGAAATAAAGAATAAACATCCTCACAGAGGGTGGTTCAATTTGCTTTCTAACTGACCAGGCATATTATTTTTTGACTTACAATCTACCTGCTTGAGAAATGGATTAGATGTTGTGATTAAATGGTTATTGGAAGAATATGTGAGTAAATAAATGTAGAAGGTAAACCAGTGATTCAGTACATTTATGGTTAGATATGAACCTCACAGAGATATTTTAACTCAGTCATTTCACTTATTAAATCAAATTAATACTCTTAATTAAGTTGACAAGTTGAGTGTTTTGTCATGTTCTCTCCAAAATGTTCATGGAAAGAGACCATTCTTTTCTTGACTCTGGCCAAGCACTTCAGGACCCCTGCACATGATCTAACACCTCCTCACCACACTCATGTGTGTGGCTTCCTGTCCTTGGAAAGCCTTTCTAGATTTGAGGAGCTGGCAATGTCTGCTCATTCTTTAAGTTCAATCATGGCTTCCTTCCTAGGCTTAGAGATCCATGAATTTAACCATCCTTCAATAAGCATTTCATCATACCAACTACTATGCCCTTGAGTCAGTGAGAATGGCAAGTACTTCAAGGAAATGGCAGCCTGTCTTGGGTATCTTGAAAATGACAGGGAGAGTAGAGACTAGGATTTTGGAAGCACAAGGGCACATTTGCAGGCTGCCTGAGAGAGCAGAGGCAGCCTCCTAAGCTGAGTCCTAAAGTGGTTGAAAAACTAGGGTGAGGAGTTGTGGTGACACATATGTGGTTTGTTGGATTTTCCATTTGTTTTTAATCAGATCAAGTGAACTGATTTGGTTAAATTTGGTTAAATTTAACTCTTGGTTCTCTCTCACACTTGCCCTATAGTCTGCCTCTACTCCCTGTTACTGCACCCCTAGGCTTCCAAGTGTATCCCATTGTCTGCACCTCTGTTGGTCTCTTCTGGTGGCATTTGATATCTGGAGACCATCAGGTACCACCTGTTCTGAAAGCCCTGTATTTTATCCGGAATGTTGAAGAACTGTAAACAGTCTTCTGCATTGTTAGAAAGTTTGATGTTAGAGGAAGCTAACTTTGAAGTGAAGAGGGGAATTTCCTTTAAGAAAGGAAATAATTTCCAGAATCAGGCTCCATACAAAGCCATCCTATTGCATCCTACCTCAGGTATTGGTCCACTGCATGGAAGTACGTTTCTTCTTTTCTTTACCAGAAATGGCCGCATCCATTTTCTTTACAGTTGGAGAAGAATCCATGGTTTGGATACCTCATGAATAATCTGCTTATACCAGAAATTCTGAAAAAAGAAGACCCCCCCCAATTTCTAATGAAACTTTTGGTTTTTGATATGATTTTTGATGTGTTGTTGTGGCAAGGAGGAAGTTCGGTTTTCATTCCAACCATAAGACCAATGCCCATTCATCACTGGCATTAATAAAATATTTATTGAAAGAGGTAATGAATGAGCAAACAAGTAATCAGTAGAAAATTCTGATCACTGCCTTTATTGGGTTTTTCTTATATTTATTACCTTTAAATTATGGTGGCTAGTTCTGGTTATTTCTTACAATTACTGGTGAATTTGTAGTCTGTATTTCTTACCTATCTCTCTCTCTCTCTCAAACTTCACATCAATAAGTCAGTTGATTACTGGACAGTTTCTCTTGGACACTTCATGATTGATCACCAAACGCAGTTTGTGCTTCTTTTGAATATATTAGGAAGTTACTTAGATTTGAATGATTTCAGGTAGTGGACTCCTATCAGTTTCTCTGTTTTTATATTTTTATACCACCTGTCTCATACTTTTCTTTCAGTACTGCCAGTTTAACTAATCTAAAATGCTCATCATTTGTGTATTTTCCTTACTTCACCTGAATCAAAACACTTTTATCTGTCCAAGTAGCTCCAGTTACACTCTTACTTTTGTAGATACAGTTCTTTCTGCCTTAAATTTCCCTATTCACCTAACTGCTGTCCACACAGCAAAGTAGCTTATGAGTCAGAGAAAAAAAATTTAATTTTTAAACAACTTAAATATGAAGTAGTACATATCATGACTTATGGGATGAGTAAAAACTGAGAAGAAATGGGTATTTGCAAGTGTAGACATACAATAAAGAGAAGAAAGACTGTGAGTTAATACAAGAATCAAACTGTAATAATAAATTCAGAGCAGGCCAAATTAAGAACAATAATAAGCATATGGACAGAAAATAAATAGAAAATCAAAATATAATAGGAAAATCAGCAAAGCTGAGTTTGTTTTTAGAAAAAGTAAAAAAGATTTCTGAAGCAAAAACTCAGGTTTTTATCAGTCCAGAGGCTCCCAGCAAGCCAGACTTCCCAGCATCTCCTGTCTGCCCAGCATCTCCTATGCATCTCGCACTCTCATGGCATGGCAACTGGTCTGCAGGTATGGGGGTGTCAATTGCTTTTGCATAAGAAGGGCACACAAGAACTCAGGTTTTTATCGGCCTAGCAGCTCCCAGCAAGCCAGACTGCAGAGGAGATTTGCAGCAGTAAAATGTTGAAACCACAGCCCAGTAGTACTGGCTTGCTGTGTGGCACTGGCACAGACAAGAAAAGTAACTGATCCCCAGAACAGCCAATAGAAGCAAAAAATAATCCAAGCACAAAGGCAGAATTGACCATAACCTGGTAAACTTCAACATGCCAACCAATACAAGAGCAGTAGTTGCTCAATATGTAGAACAAACCTGAAGGGAAAACACAGAAAGGAGGAAAAAATACAAATACTCAAACATGCCCTAAGGGAAGCAATTCATCACCAAAGGATAAACAATCTTCAGAAACCAACGAGGATGACATTGAAGAAATGTCTTTTTTGTCAGACAAAGAATTCTGACTCAACATGATAAAAGTGCTCAAAGAGACAAAAGAAGACACTAAAGAAAGAGAAACTGAGAAACTGATAGGGTGCACTACCACCCCCCCCCTCATTGCCTCCTGTTTAAGATTGCAGATTTCAAAGGAAGGTATGCTAAAATGTGGGCATGGCCCTAATTAGAAATTCCTTTCAGAAAGATACAAGGGGAAGGAAGGAGGGATACAGGTTTTTTTCTTTGTATGTAATAATTCTGGAGTTGTTTCTGGAAGGCGGGAAAACAGAATATATAAAGAGGTTTGAAACAAAGAGAGGGAGGGGAAAAATAAAGATGGGAATACAGATTGAGATTCAGGTTTGATTTTGGCCATTTTGGAGGATGGAGATGTGAACCAAGGCAGTTAAGAAGTTTGCAGAATTGAACTGTTTTGCTGAGTTTAACTTGTGTCTGTGAGAGGCTGTGCAAAAGTTAGGCCTGAAAAGAAAGTGAACTTTGCTGGGTCCAGTACCATAAGGTTTCTTCTACTACCTGGAGGAAGAGAAAAAGGAGAAGACGGCATGGAAGAGCTGAAGCACGCCAAAGGAGTGTGCCAAAGGAAGATGTCTTCAAACATGCAGAGATGAACACTAACTGGCTGATTTTTGGTGAGATGATCAGGACTGAGAGACTGAGGGTTTTTAGGCAATCTGGGAAAGGACTTTGGACAATGTTGAGAAAGGTTTTGGACAATGTTAAAGTAATCTGAGTTTTACATGTTTCTTTTGTAGTAATTAGGAAATCACTTTGTTAGAAATCAATTGGTCTGCACTGATTGTCTTGCTTTGACTTGGAATTTTGGTTGAGAAGGCTAGTGATGGTGGAAAAAACCCACAAGTTTAAAAGAGGGTAAATTGAGATAAAGTAGTCTAAAGTTTAAACTGTGTTTTTAAGTTTTTCTTTTTAGGTCTGAAAGAAGGGAAGAGAGCTGAGAGAAGCTGATAGTTGATGTTTGCATACCAGTGGTGGAGGTGAACAGTGAAAATGCTATTAAACTGCTAGTAGCCCACTTTGTAGAGAGAAGCAGGCCTAGGTATATGTGGGTCAAGTTCATTTGTAGCCTGCTTCCTAGGAAGAGAAGCAGGCCTAGGTGTGTAAATGCTATTAAACTGCTAGTAGCCTTCTTTGTAAAGAGAAGCAGGCAGATGTGTTTCAGTTAAGTTTTTTTTCCCTCTTTTTACCATTTCAAAACCAAGATGTTAGACTCATTCAACAAGCTAAGAGAAGTAGAAAAATATTAAAAAGAATGAAGCAAAAGAGCAATATAATTGACGAACAGAATGAGATAGAAACTGTAAATAAGAAACTGAAAGAAATACAGGAAATAAGAGGAGTAAGAGGAGCTCAAAAATACAGGGGAAAGCCATGAAAGCACATTAGAAGAAATAGAAGAATGACTCAGCATACTAGAGAATACAGAAATAGAGAGGACAAAGAAAGAGAAAAACAAAGAAGACAGAAGAAAAAATCAGAGATCAGTTAAATACCTTAAAGAAAGGAAATATATTGGAAACAAACCAAATGCCCCCAAACGGATGATTGGCTAAAAAAAATGTGGTACATATACACGATGGAATACTACGCATCCATCAAGGAGGACAAACACATGTCATTCGCAGCGACCTGGATGGAGCTGGAAAAACTCATATTGGCGGAAATAAGCCAAAAAGAAAAAGAGAAGTACAGGATGGTCTCACTTATATG
>PVHY01012108.1:0-16545 GCA_004024945.1 Uropsilus gracilis
CAGTGGCCTCTGTACCCTGTCCAGCCACAGCCATCTTGGAGCAGCCTGCTTGGGGAGGATGCCTGGGGAGGTGTCCTGGTGCCCTTACAGAAGATCCAGAGCTTAATGGTACTCTCTCATTCCCAGCACTCCCACCTCAGGCCCTTTCCTCCCCTAGAAACATATCTCACTGAGCACAGGACCCTTTGAGACAGGCCAGCTTCATCTGCTTGGCAGACAGCTGTGTGACAGTGAGGGCCCCTGGGTCAGGGCATACTCAGCCCCTCCAGAGTTGACTCCTGACATTTTTGCCAGAAGAGTGGTGAACATCTCACTGTCACACACCCCCCCCAAGATTAAACTAGTTTGTGACTCAGAAATCCAAGAGTATCTGCAGGGAGGGGGCTATGCATCCTTTGAGCTCCAGGCTGAGTGACCCATAGCAGTTGGCCCAAGTGTGTCTTCATTGCCTGGCTTGCAGTTATTAGTCAGAGTTCTCAGGAAATGTTCAGGTTGTGTATCCCAAGATAAGCAGGGGGCAGTGGAAACAAGGGCCTCTGTTTTCAGTAAATTGCTCTCCATGATCCTAGGGGGTTGTTGTTAAGAAGTAGATAGAGCTAGGAGGCCCTCGCACAGTTGTTCCTGCTATGTACCAGGGTCTTCAGGTTTCTGCTTCAGTTCTTAGACATATCTCACCTGTGGAAGGTGGCTTCCTGGAGCTCCAGTGTGGCTGCAAAGTGGGCCCACTTCTCACTAATGGACAGCAAGGAAGCAGCCACTCTGCCCGTGGCTGACAACTAAGCAGGGCTCTGCCCTGCAGTGCCCACCGTGGAGCCCAACTAGGTCCCTGAGCATCCTGGTCTCAAATTCCTCACCTCTGAAATTATGCTGATGAGACTAGTCCCCCAAAAGATCGTGATGGTGCACTGAGGTCTAGGGGTAGAGCAGGCATTGAGCAGGAGTGGGCTCTGACACTGGGGATCATCAGCCTGTTTCTGTCATCAGGCAAGTGCTTGGAGAATAAGGACATGAGACCAGCAAGCTTGGGTGTGGGGGAAGGACTGTCCAGGGTGCACTTCATGGGCACCTGAGCAGAGTGAGCACTGGGCTTGGTGCTGGGACCTACTTTCAGAAATGGTGGGCATCAGGCTGAGTGGGAAAGACCTAGCCTTGGGCTCCGAAAGATACCTGGAAACAGGTGTGTGTGGCTGCCTAGGGCAAGTGGGAGGAAGACCAGGAAACTGCTGGACTCAAGGTGTACAAATGAAGTGAGATAAGAGTAGGGTGTAGTCAGTGGTCTCCTGGGGGTAGTGCCTGGCAGGTAAGGGGAGAGAGTATAGCTCATGGGCAGAAGGAAGAGCTCTACCTCAGAACTGGACTGCCTGGGAGGGAGTGTAGCTCATGGGCAGAAGGAAGAGCTCTACCTCAGAACTGGTCTGCCTGGGCTTAGGCCCTGCCTTCTCTGCAGGGACTCTGGAGCTAGGGGCATCACAGCTACTGTGGTATCAGGTTCTGTGACCTCTGTTGACTCCCCTCCCCAAATAAAAGTAAAAATTGTGTTTTCCAACTGTGTTAGCATAAAGAAAAATAGTAGTCCTGGCTGCTTTATCATTATATATTCCTTACCATTGTATTTCTATCTTTTTACTTTTTAAAATGTATTTACCACTTTACAATACTTTCTGATTAAAGCAGGCCCCAGACCCTGTGCCCACACTGCCTGCAGGGGTGTTGACCTTGTGAGTGATATCGGGTTAAAATGAGCAGAAACCTCCAACCAACAAGCAAAAAGGAAAAAAGCAGTACTTTCAAAATATGGCTTCTGTCACCTGGATTCCAGATTCTTACCACCCACGTGTAGCAGTTGCCAGTCAAATGCAATTTAATGACAGGGTTTAATTAACAAGGAAAATTAAGCAGGAGCACAGAAAGTCAAAGAAAAAGTCCTCAAAGCCATAAGTGGCCAGTTATCTTACCCCAGTCTCCATTTTTAATTCCAAAGGTCCCAAAGACACATGTCCACGATGGTGCCCCTGAGGCAGGCACTCTGCAGTATCCAGTCTTTCTTTTCTGTCTTCCCTTTGTTTCTTCTCTCTCCAATGTTCCAAGCCGCTCAGCTTCTCAGAGATTCTTCAGACTTTTTCCTTTACCAGGTCTGCCTTCAGAGGCATCTAGCACATTCACCAGGCCTGCCCTTAGCAGCCCCCGGACACCCCTGGCCTGCCATTCTGGCATCCGATTCCACACCAGCTACTCTTGTGCCGGCCACTCTCCCACCATGGCTCCTTGCCACCACCAGCTCACTCTTCCAGGGGTTTTCCACCCAGCCTGGCCACTTGGGATCCTCTTTACCAGTCTGCCATTCTGTGTCTCTCCCAGCACTCTGTTAAGACTTTTTATCTTTGTCTTTTTAATCTCTTTTTCTTGCTCCCCCTCCCCTCCTGAAAACTACAGACTCCAATTTCCTCTCACACACCTTCCTGGTGCTTCATTTTCTCTTCCCCACCTAGGCCTGGAAACGGTAGCCCAGGGATGCTAGTTTCACATACTCACCAGGGCTGCTCAAGATCTGCAACAAGGTAAAAGAAGGGAAGTACCCTTATCCGGTTTAAGCCATCCTTAACCTCTGTGTTTTTTAGAAACAGCTAATGGCAGCACTGCCTAAAATTTATGAGCAAATAAATAAATGTTGGGTCATGGCTTCATGTGGCGCACACAGCCACACAGGCTACGGTGTCTTGTCAGGAATGGAGGCCTCCTGGAACCTTGCACCAAGGCTGGCCTAAGTGTGAGCTCTTCTCCACAGGGTGGCAAGCTGCCAGCCATTCAGTTCTCCCCTTGCCAGGCTACTGTAGTCATGTGTGTAACCAATAGCTGAGGACAGAACTGTGACAAAAATCAGCAGTGGCCTGGTATTCCCCTGGCCTGTGACAGGCAGCCAGGGCAGAACTGGTGGGATGCCAAATCAGGCAAAGAACTTAGATTCTTTCTGTTTGACCCTGTTTCTGACTAGCGATAGCGCTATGGACACATCTTTAATACTTGGGATCCCCCTGTATGACACACAGGCAAGAAAGAAAAAGTAGATAAATTGGCCTAAATCAAAACTAAAACCTTCAAAGGACACAATAAAGTGAAAAAGCAACCTATGAATGGGAGGCAGTATTTGCAAAATAAATGTCTGGAAATGGTAAATGGAATATCCAGAATGACAACTCACCCACAACAAACCAACTCAAAAATGGGCTAAAGACTTGACAAATACATGTCTCCAAAGAAGAGATACAAAATAGCCAAAAGCACATAGTAGATGCTTAGCACCAAAAGTCATTAGGGGAATGCCATCAAAACCATACTTAGTTAAAATTCATACCCATTAGGATTACTTATATATGTGTATATATATATATAGCTTAACATGTATATAATGTATATATGTATATATCTGTCATGACTGTTGATGAAGATGTGGAGAAATTGAAACGATGGAAGCTACTGGCAGACAATATGCGAGTGTCTCCAAAAAAATTAAAAATATCATATTACCCAATAATTTTACTCAAAAGAATTGGAAGCAAGGCTATTCACATAGCCAGAAGGTAGTAGCAACTCAAGGGCCCGTTGATGAATGAGTAAATGGATAAACAAAGTGTTGCCTATCCATCCAGTGAAATATTATTCAACCTGAAAAGGAAGGCTACAGTACTAAGAGAAATGAAGCCAGTGACAAAACAGTAACACACTGTGAGTTCGTTCATGGAAGTACCCAGAGCAGTCAGGCACCTAGAGACAGAATGGCATTGATGGTGACTTCCAGGAGCTGGCGGGAGGGAAGCATGGGGACTTAGAGTTGAATGGGTGTGGACTTTTCGCTATTCAAGATGAAAGTATTCTGGATGTGGGTGGTGGTGATGGTTATATACCACTGAACTGTACATCTAAAAATGATTAAGATTTTATGTTGTATTTGATCACAATCCATGTTTAAAACTCAATATGCACTTCCCCTAATTTTTTATTTGCAGTAGAGCATTCCCTGAATTGTAGGGTATTTTTTTTCCCTAAAAGCAAAATTACATTATAATCCCTTGCAAAAGCATCCTCCAACTGGGACAGAGTACAGTGATTGCAGGTATTTGAAGCATAGTGCTGTGCGACCCTATCTGTGTGTGTGTGTGTGTGTGTGTATACATGTGCCCGTGCTGGAACACACACATTTTGGCTAACACCTACCACTTGGCAGTGTTCCTCAGTTACCAGTGAGTCATTTCCTGATCTGGGGTCAGTGATTTTGTTCTCAGCCTGACAGCTATTGGCTGTCACCAAGGTGACCAGGACACTGGATGACATTGCAGTCCCTCACAAGTGTGAGCACAGGAGGGGCATCCCCACCACAGTGTCCTGCTCATACTGCTGCTGATCATCTGCCCATGGTTCCAATACTCATCAGAGCAACCAAAGTGTCTTAAGAGAATCCCCTATCACCTACCTTCCAGCACCACCTCCCAGCACCAGCCTCTCCTGCTCCCCATCTCCTGCCCCACATTCCAATCATCCCCAAAAGTGCTCGGCCACTTCCCATTCCTGTTTAGGAAACTACTTATTCATTAATTTGTTCTTTCATTGCTTTACCCATCTGTTCACTGGCTGGAGAGTGGAGGGGAGATCATTGGAGGGGGGCAGATGAGGTCTCGCCCCTGCCAAATAGTGGATTGTGTTCTGCATGCAGTGGACTGTGAATGCAGGCAAAGGATGAGCTGATCCCATTGATCCTGGCTGCTCTGTGGTCGTAATCACGAGGGTGTCAAGAATGGTGCAGGGAGATGGTTGAGCCACATGTGTTGTCCTAGTGAGGGAGATGGAAACATGGCTTGTGGGCTGGGGGTGCAGAGGGCAGACTGTGGGCTGGTGTAGGGGTGGAGAAGGGAAGAGTTCAAGGTGATTTTTAGTAGGTGATGTCTTGGCTGGGGAGAGGAACAGACTGGGATTGGGATAAGTTTCTTTTCTAGACTCAGAGGGCAGAGAATAGAACAGGCGGTGGAGATGTGCCTCTGGTGCTTAGAGATGAGAAGCAATCATGAAAGCCAAGGAACTGCCTGCTGTTTACCCAGGAAGGATCTGGAGGGAACTGGGAGCTCCCAACATCTAAAAAATAGACTGAGAGAATGGGAACCCAAGCCTGGAGCTGAGTAAGCTGGTTGATGGCAGCGAAAGAAACTGCAAGATCACCAAAGACACAAGGTCCTAAAAGCTGCCAGAAAGGACAGAATCGTAAGGAGGATTGGCAACTAGAATGATCATAGATTTCTCAGCAGCAGCCACCATTGCCAAAAAGGACAGTGGGTTTTTCCTTTGAAGGACAGATAGCAATTAAGTGTCCTGCAGAAATCATGACCTGGTGAAAGTTCCTCCAAAAATGGGACAAACTGTTTTTTTTAAAGAAAAAAGAAAGCAGAAATGCAAACCCCAGCTCCATATTTTGTTTGTTATGAATGTGGTGAAAGGGGATTGGAGGGGTACGAGCTCTGCTTAGTATCCCCTTGGGTTGATTTTGGGCTCCGGGATGTTTGTATTAACTTTCAACATAAATCCCCTATAAAATATATTCTTTATACATATCAACATTTAACTAGAATATAAAAAAAAAAAAACCTTGGATCTGAGAGAAGATGCCACCACTGGTCGGGGCCCAGGCTTGGGAATGGAAGGAACCCCCCCCCAAGGTGACAAAGGGAGGGGTCCTCTACTAAGGGCCCACCCCCTGGGGAGGAGGCAGTGGGATCTGTTTCCCATTCCCAGTACAGATGATGGCATTAGGAAATTGTCTGTTAAGGAGATTGTGCTGGCCCTAATAAAACTGTCATCGATGAGGTCTGGTGCTTGTCACAGCTGAAGCCCAGTGCCCAGTGAGTAGATTCGGCAGAAGGGCCTCCCCTGCCCACAGAGGTGGGCACTGCTACCCACCCCCACTCCTCACCCCCGGACATGCACTATGGTTTTTGTTAATTTTCCAAAATGAGTCTCTGAATTTCCTTGGCAGGGTGACATTGTGCCACAGTGAGTGAGACTCCCAGGTGCTCAGAGGGAAGACAGGCCCTGAGGTAGCTGAGAAACCCAGGGTTCTGAGCCAGGTCTGGACTGACGAGGTTGGTGGCAGCCCATCCCTCTCAAGGAAGAGGCTGGAAGGCAGAGACACCTCCGGTGAGCCCAGGGCTGATGCCCTGGAGAGCTGGTGAAAGTGAGTGTAGTCAGACCAGGATGGATTCAGTACCCCCACGCTAAGTAGGAAGATGAATGTGTAACCGAGAAAAAAGGTATGTGTGCTGGGGGCTAGCGGGTGTGTAACAGTGAGAGAATATATGTGGGGTAATGAGAAACCATGTCAGAATATTGTGATATGTAATTTTGAGGGTGAGAGTGAATGGATACGTGTGTGTGAGGGAATTCAGCCTGGAGATAATATCCATACAGCAATGGAAGCAGGATTTAACCTAAGAAATAAACTGTTCTAGAGAACAACTGTGAGGTGTAGGGAAGCTCTGAGGTTGAGGGCACCCAGGGAAGGAACCCCAACTTCAGACTGGGATCAGAAGCCACCATGCCCTGAGAAGCTGGGTTGAGCCTGCTGCATATGGAGAAGCTGGGTGGGTAATCTGGGAATGAATCAGAACTGAGGGTTGGGCAGAAGGGACTGGAGCACAGGGGACCCAGGTTACAGACAGGCGGCACATGGAAGGGCCTGAATCAGAGGGTGTTCAGGAAGGTGGCAGTGGGGTTTGGGGATGGACTCTAGATACCAAGGACTCAGTGTATGCCTTGGGGATGGGTGAGAAACAGAAACGTACAGGATGCCACACACCCTAGTATTACTGGCTTCTGGGGCAGCAGGAGCCAGGAAAAGCAAAGCTTAACAACCAGAAGGAAGAGTAAAGTCCTTGTGCATGGGCTGAGCTCTCCAGCATCCTTCACCAGCAGAGCTCAGCGTCCTGCTCATTGCAGAGAACAGTGCTCAAGGTCCAGCATGAGCACAAGAGCCTGTGCAGGTATGACCTTGTGTAAGAGCACTCGAGTGTGAAGGGTCAAAGGAAGGAGGGTGCTGGAGTAGCATCCCCAGCATCTACATGCAAACAAATTAAACTCCACAACTAAGTATGGAGCATGGCACTTCTTTGTAAGCTGGAGAATGGTACAAGGTGAAGCAGTCACATTTTAGTGAGTGGTTGCACTAAATGAGACTTTCATAGTCCAGCTGGAAGAAGCTAGTAGGTTTCCTTGTAGAAGAGATGTCATAAAAGTCTCTGCTGGAAGAACAACACCTCTCTCTTGCTCTCTCCCCCTCCCCCCCAACACACATTGACACACCATTGGAAGTTCTGCAGCCTTTCCCTGTCCTGGTGGATTGGGATGGGGTGGGGTCTTGGGCTGGTGTGCATCTGTTTTATCCCCTGCGTATACACGTGCACACACAAATACACACATACTCGGAAAGTTTCCTGATTCCTCCCAGGCCTTTGGCCTTGTGCCATGAGTAGTGCAAGACGCAGTCATGCTGCATGAGGAAAGGCTGGGCTTTCACCCTCAGTGTGATGCTGGGACACTGGGGCAGCCTGAGGAACTGGAACCACAAGCTGCTACTGGGGTGTCACCCTGGCTAGACTTGTAGAGGCAAAATCCTGAGACTAAAGGAGGATTCAATCCCTGTGGTATACAGAGGTGGAAGGCTTTTCGAGTCTTGATCTGCCCAAAGTGCCAGGGGCAGCTGTCACCAGGGGTCTGAGCCCACAGCCTATGCTTCCCTGCCAACAGAAAGGTGCCAGCAGTGAGGGGCAGTCAGCCAGTGTGATGCTGTGTCTCTGTTGGGCTTGTTATGTCCTTACCCTGACCCCTGCCAGCATACCAAACCCATGATACAAACCCTCCACCTGTTGTTTGAGAAGGTCATGCTTCCCATCTGCCAGCCTCAGTGTTCCTACCTGTGAAATGAACATGCCTATAGTAGCTGTGAATCTGAGTGGTTCTTGCAATAAGCACGTGTGCAGAGGTGAGGCCTATGTGCTCTTGAGTTGGCTTCTCTCTTCTCCCTGGCATGTTCTTCTCTAGGTCAGAGTTGGAGAAACCGAGGCTGAGAGGAGACCAGCACTCTGTAGAAGCTGTGCAGTCCTGTGGAATTGGACACCAGGTGCCCATCTCAGACTCTCCTTATCACCCAGCAAGATTGATTGGTTGATCATGTGTGAAATTCAGCATAGAATGAAGATAGGGGATCTTGTCCCAGAGTTAGAGAGACGTGCAAGACAGTGACAGCAGAGCATTAAACCGAATGGAGTTTGGGTCAACCCAGGCTGTACATCACTGCAGCCAGCCCTGCATCC
Source organism: Uropsilus gracilis (assembly GCA_004024945.1). Classification (NCBI taxonomy): domain Eukaryota; kingdom Metazoa; phylum Chordata; class Mammalia; order Eulipotyphla; family Talpidae; genus Uropsilus; species Uropsilus gracilis. Next base: position 8,352 of record PVHY01012108.1, read on the forward strand.
ACCTCTTCAGTTCCCCTCCTTGTACCATGTGTTTCTTCATCTAAAAGTGTCCATAACAAGAGTAGCATTGAGGTGGCTGAGTCCCGCTTCAGGGACCGCCTGAGAGGCATTTTATGTGCATTCAAGTCTGTTTCTGCTCACAATTATTGCCTGACCCCCAAATTCCTTTTGATAGCAGCAGACAGGCCTCGCATGGATTGTGGGAGTTCTGAATACAGAGCAGGCAAGGCTCTTCTTCTATGTGGACTGTGTGTTGGACTTCATCAGCCTGGAGTTAGGACCTAAGGGAAGTTTCACCTGACCTACCCCACAGCTCTTGAGCCACAGAAATCAGTGCTCGAGGAGGCCCTAGAAGAGGAGGGCCTTTTCTGGGTGCTTCTCCTAGAAGTGCAAGCCTCTGAATGGACCCCATTTATGCCAGGACCCACTTGTAGCTGTCACTCGAAGCAGCTGCGCCTGCTCTTAGCCAGGTGCTGTTTGCTGCTCTTTGGTAGGAGCAAGGGGAATGCCACCTGGTGCCCTCTGAGGATTTCCCCACCCTTCTGGGGCCATCTACTAAGTCCCAAAGAGACCTGAGTGTCAAGGGGGACACTGTCCCGTTGACTGGGCTGCGCAAGAGGATGGTATTCAATCACACATTGGCAGCTCCTGCTTACGGTCCTTGTGCTGCTCCCAGGGTGTTTCTTCATAAGGTTTCCTTAGCTACCACCACCCCCCCCCCGACAGTGGGAAGTCTGGAATGGATCCCTAACCAAGCAGCCTCAAGGCAAGAGGCCATGGCATAGAGTCAGGCACAGGACTGGCCCTTCGGAGGACTAGATCTGCCCTTCCCTGAACTGCACCCACGCAAACCCTGTAATTCTAGGCACAGCTCTCAGGGAGGGACTTTCAGAAAGACCCATGAGATCAGTGCCAGGCATGTTTAATGTGGGGTGTAGAGGACTGTGAATCTGGCCAGAGCATTGGGAGGGGAGGGGTATAGGGAGGGTTTTCTTCCAACCATCCCATTCTCTTTCCTGCTCTTTTCCTCTTTTCCTTTTCTCCCTCTCTCCCTCCCTCTTCTCCCCCTCTCTTCCTCCCCACCCCTCCTCTGTGCCCCAGGCCAGTCTGGCAGGGCAACACCCACCCAGGACAGGCAGGACCAAATGCACACTCCCTCCGGGTGTTGTTCCCAGCCTGGCTACCTCTCGATACTGCTCTCAGGGAACATTCCACCTAACAGGTAGCCATCTAAGCCTTCTGGCCGGTTTACCACTTTGGGATCCTCAAGACCTCACCTGTCCTCTTCCCCTGACTCCACTTGATATGTGACTGATTCCCATGCCTCGATGTGTTGGGCTGTCCCCAATGGTGGCCTCTGTTGGTGCAGATCAGACCAGCGCTCCCCTGCTGACTGCGAGGAACATGAGATGTAGATGGAAACAAACTGACTTGAAAGAGAAGATGAGTTACACACGAGTTCGGTATTTTTGGAGTGTGCTTTGTGTTGGTATTTTTTGTGCACTGTAAAATTTATTTTAGGTTCTAACGTTTCTTCAGCAGTTTGCTTATTTATGCATCTTTTTTTAAACTCCAGCTTTTAAAAAAAAAACAATTTCATAAAAGATGTGCACACAGAATAGCATAGCAGTAGGATGAGCCTCCTGCCTGGGCTCAATCAGTCACCGTGGTCAGCATGTTTCCCCTAAGGGCTCTGCCCACAGCCTCCTGGTCATCAGCCTTGTAGATTGAAATGCACACACCTTGACTGTATTTGGCTGGCAGCAGATATATCCAGGTGACCTCACCTGCTATCAGAGGGAATATTTGCATCCACCAGGTCATATCCTCCCAGCTGTGTGTCCCACTCTTCACCCCCAGCAAGTAACCAGTCTGATTCCCCTGTCACCAGAAATCCTTCTAGAATCCTGTCCTGGGTAGCCTTTCATGCTTGGCTCCTCCTACTCTGCATGGTGTGAGCCCATCCAGGTTACTGTGTGTATCAAGTCTAGTCCTTCATCCTGTTGCTCAGACTCCATGCACCCGGACTACTGCTGGCCGGTTGGTTCCCACTGAAGGACATCTAGGATATTTCCAGGTCTTGGCTGTGTGGATAACGCTGGCCATTTGTGGATACATCATTTGATGGCCATATGTTTTCATTTCTCTTGGATAAATGGAGTGGACTGTCTGGGTCCTATGGTAGGAGCATATTTAACTTTAGATAAAAACTTGTTATTGCCTTATAAATTCCCTATTTGGTTGAGCAACATTGTGGGCCCTGTTTCTGGTAGTGTCTTGTGCACTTAGAAATTCCTGCTCAGGTGATTTGTTCAGCAGCTAGTGTGAACTCCCTGCTTGGTGCAGTTCACCTGCTGATCAAACTTAGGTAACTGGGAATGAGCTTATCCCCCTCGTCTACCTCCATTCCTGTTTGTCTTAAAGCAGCGCACCTCCAGTTTGGGTTACACTACACAAACACTTGTGATAATGGTTTTAAGATCACAGATGAGAAAGTTTGCCTGAGATTGGAAAATTACATTAGTAAACATCTTTGTCTATGAAGAAGCTTTTATCCAAGTGTGAGATAAAGCCTCTTCTTCACACTCTTCCCACTCTCTGCAGCCCCTCTGGGACTCTACTTCTCCCGGGATGCTTACTGGGAGAAGCTGTTCGTGGACCAACCAGCTGGCACACCCCTACTCTATGTCCATGCCCTGAGGGACAGCCCCGAGGAGGTGCCCAGCTTCCGGCTGGGTCAGCACCTGTATGGCGCCTACCGCACGCGGCTGCACGAGAACATCTGGATCCGCATCCAGGAGGACACAGGCCTCCTCTACCTGAACCAGAGCCTGGATCACAGCTCTTGGGAGAAACTCAGTATCCGCAGTAAGGAGCAGCCCCCCTACACCCTCCTGCCACTCATCCTGTGTTATCCCCCCGTGGATGGTTCACATCACACCAGGCTTCCCCCACAACTCCTGTTATGTCAGGTGGGACTAATCTGCCTCTGTGTCTCGCCTGGGAAGGGAACCAGGGGAAGTTTGGAGGCCGCTGACAACCTAGCGGCCTTCTGAGGTTACTGGGATTTAGGCGAGCCCACGTGGATGTTCTTCATGCTGAACACAGACACCTTTCAGTTGGGCTAACCAGACTGTAGGAGTAAGAGAGGGGTTCAGAGGGCTTAGGAAAACCCCAACGTTTTGATTTAGCAAGTGATTTGGAATTTGCCAGAGAAACAAGTTTCTGCAGGACTCTTCCCATCAGCAGCAAGCTGTCTTTGTGTACCATATAGGACTTGGCCCTGTTGCCATGAAGAGAGTGGAGCAAGGGAAGACGTGGGGCTCCCAACTCCTTAGACTGGGAGTCAGAGAGGGAGTGAAGGCCACTTAGCACCCTGACCCCAATCTGGGAGCGGTTCTGAATCTGCCTTGTAGCATGAAATGATGATGGCACACCCGGCCATCCCCTCCTCTTGAGATGCAGCCTCACTGCATCTCAGACTAGCTCTGAGCCCTTGGTGTGAACCAGAGAGATGTTGCAAGCCTGGGAACACAGAATGAGCAGCGCTGTCTGCCAACTAAGCCATGGTCACAAGATGGGCCCCCAGATGGTCCCTGGAGAAAAGGGCAACTGAGATGGGTCTTGGTTGCACACACACTGAGTTGCTGTTCCCTTCATCCTGAAGCCCAGCAGGGATCTAGGGTTGCGGGGTGGAGACCAGCATAGAACTTTCTGAGGGTCTTATTCCTCAGCAAGCGAGAGGGCTGTTCTTAGTTGGAGAACAGCCACCTGCACCTGTTGGCTCCAGTCAGGAGAGAAAGTCCATGAGAACTTGACAGAAATTGGTGAAAAGAATAATTAATTGCGGTGGGGGGGGGTGGTGCTGCCATGGGTGGGCTGGTCAGAAGTAAGGGGAACACCAGTGCACCTAAGGAGGTATTGAGGGGGCAGGAGCTGCCTCAGCTGAGAGAGGCCTCTCCACTCTAGCTGAGGTCCAGGCTTCGTTGAATGAGTGGGTGTCTTCTTGGTGTCTCCGTGGGTGTCTTCTTGGTGTCTCCGTGGTGGAACTTGCTGGAAATCCTCCGAGTTTCCCTGTGGGGTGTGTCTCCGCAGGTGCATTCCAAGAGGAACCCCCTTGGGGGAAGGTGTGGAGGGGAGAAGCTCCCACCTGGCATTCACCCAAGCGCCAGGATGCTTTGTGGGGTCAGTGAGGTGACAAGGGTTGGTGGGGAGACAGGGTGTATTGGACCTAGCCTCAGGGCGCCCCCCAGAGGAAGATTATTTGAACTGAGACCTGAGTGGAAAGAAGGGGAGCTGTGAGGCACCTCCAGAGAGGGCCAGAACCACTGGCCCTGAGGCAAAGACAGACCTTAGCTCTAAGGCAGACAAGAGGGAAGAGATAGTAAGCTGGGGCGGAGGGTCCGGTGACCAGGGTGAGGACAGGCTTTACACCAACCCTGGGCTCCTCCCTCTACCCCTTTAGTTCTTCAGCACCTGGCAGGTATGGCTGATGCCCCGCGGGGCCTAACTTCTCTCTTTGCAGATGGCGGCTTCCCCCTGCTCACTGTCTACCTCCAGGTCTTCCTGTTGCCCACATTAGTTCGAGAGGGCGAGTGCCAATGGCCTGGCTGCGCCCGCGTGTACTTCTCCTTCATTAACACCTCCTTCCCAGCTTGCGGCGCCCTCAAACCCCGGGAGCTCTGCTTCCCAGAGACAGGCCTCTCCTTCCGCATCCGTGAAAACAAGCCTCCCGGCACCTTCTACCAGTTCCGCCTGCTGCCCGTGCAGTTCCTCTGCCCCAACGTCAGCGTGGCTTACAAGCTCCTGGGAGGTGAGTCCCAGCCTCATGGGGCGGGCCGGTGCTGCTCTGTGCCAGGCACAGCGTGGCCTTTGACAGAAGCTTTCTTTTTTATATTATTATTAAATAATTTACTTATATGTAAATTTCATATCGTTGTAATCCCCGGGGTTCACCCCCCACCCTCCCTGACCGTTCCCACCCCTCCATCCCTGAGTTGTGTGCTTCAGTTTGGTGCTTAGCTTGTTTTGATTTCCTCATGGCTTTTTGTTTATTTTTTCTTATATTCTATATATTAGTGAAACCATTTGGTTTCTGTCTTTTTTTTTTTTTTGACTTGTTTCCCGCTAATATGATTTCCTCTAAGTACATCCATGTTATCATAAAATTGTCAAATTTGCCGTTGTTAATTGATGAGTAATATTCCATTGTGTATATATGCCACATCTTTTTCATCCAGTCATCTGTTTGGGGGCAATCGGGTTGCTTGAATTTGCTCTCACCACCACACCACCCGGTCATGTAATATTCCAGAAATAGCTCTTGTGCCCCTGCTGTGGCACTGTTCTGGGGTTGGGATGTGACAGCGCATGGAGCAGCCTGAAATCTTGCCTGCCTGGACTTGGAGCTTCCTGAAGGTGGCAGACACACTTTGGAAACTGGGTGGCCTCTGGGAAGAGCTAGGAGGGGTGAGGAGTGGTACACATGCTGTTTTCAATTGGAAAGTAGGGAGAGAGCACTAGTGCAGAGGCAGGGGGTGCCAGGCGAGCTACTTCAAGAGCACTGAAGCCCAACTGGGAGCCCTGTGGAGTGGGAGAGCCACAGGGGGTGACAAGAAGTCACTGGTAGAGGCAGGGATTCCCGGGGGGGGGGGCGCGGGTAGGGCTTCCCACTAGGGGTTTGGGTCACGGAAGGCTTTCATGGGGAATAGGCAGTTATAAGACTGACTTGTCTTGGTCGAACTGCTGTGTTAGGGATGATTTGGGGTTTGGCAGCTTAGGATGGAGGTGACAGGAGACGTCGTCCCTGAGCTACTGAATGAGGGCTAGGGGCAGGGTGGGATGGCAGCTTCTGGGAATGTTGTGAAGGATGGCCCGGCAGGACGTCCTGATGAGATGGACTTGAGGTGCTGAGGGAAAGAAGGGACAAACACCTGGTTCCAGGCTTCTGCCTGAGCAGCTTCAAGCACAGCAGATTGAGCCACAGGATGGCCCTGGGGGTGCCAGGGTGAAGGAGCAGAGAGTGTGGAGGAGAAGGGGAGTTGCAGCCCCATGGAGAAGAGCAGTGAAGGAAGGCCATGATCATTGAAGGTCAGGAAACTGAGCCATATGCACGCAGAGGCTGGGCTGCTCATGAGGTGAGTCTGAATCCCAGCAGGCACGAATATGCGCAGGGACACTGCTGAGGAAAATCTCGGTGGAGGGAGCCAGCAGCGCATTCCCAAGCATCCTTCCATCTGCCTGAGGTCCGGACAGATGTTTTCCTGTAAGATTGTCAGCAAAGCATATGGTATAGCCTGCTGCCCTTTCTTATTAAGTATCACATAATTAAATTTCGTGGAGCGTGTTTTTGTTTTTTGTAGCGCACACAATAGCAACATTATATGAGAAGCATTTCCTGCAGGTGTAGTTCAAGTGCAGTACAGCGCAGGGTTGAGAAGGATGTCATTTCCTAACTAGGGGAGTTGACAGAGGGGAGTAACCCTCATCCTGCTGTACTTGGCTGTGGGAGGTGGTCATTGTTGCCTTCCAGCCTTCATCATTTCACCTTTCCTGAGTGACTTATGGAGGGTGAATCCCAGGGCAGCCTTAGGTTGAAGAGTGGTGTTAAGGGTCTTCCCCTGTAGGACTGTGGACGCAGTCAAGAATCGCTCAATGGACAGGAATGCTTGTTGGGGAGTAGGCACCTTAACTTTTAGCCCATCTTTTGGTGAGGAAATTGAGGTACAGAAAGGTGGAGCAACTAGTCTCAGGTCACACAGCAAGGAGGTATGGAGCAGGCATGGAACCAAACAATGGGAAATACTGTGTTTGTGTCACGAATTATAAAAACACCCTCTGTGTGTTTTCAAGTGGTGAAATTGTGGCCTTCTCATAGCTCTCTAAAATGAGCACATGTTGCTCAAATAATCTTTTTTAATTTCCCAACTTGATTTTAAGGTCAGCATATGTTGGAAGCTGGAGCTCTGACCCTTTTTCTGTAGCTGAGCTAGTACCACCTCTCCCCACACAAGCCCAAGCCACAGTGAATGCAAGGTGGGCGAAGAAGGGGGTATACCCAGCCTTCCTTAGGTAATTCAGGGTGAGGACTGGATACAGACCTCCAGGTCCCAGATCTTCTCCATCAGCAGGAGTAGAGTCTGCCAAAACAGCAAGGTTCACGGCAGTCATCACTCTGCTACCCTCCAGGGAAGAGCCCCAGCTCTGACTGCAACAAAGCCCCTTCTCACAGCACAGCTGGTGAAAGACCAGTCAGCCTTTCCCCAGCCCCAGGGTCATGCTGGGGTTCCTGGTCTACTTGGTGCACAGGTGACAACCCCTTCCGCTGCAACCCGGACAGCCTCGAGGTGAGCACACGCTGGGCCCTGGATCGGGAGCGGCAGGAAAAGTACGACCTGGTTGCTGCGTGCACAGTGCGCATAGGTGCGCGCGAGGAGGAGGTGATGGTGCCCTTCCCTGTGACCGTGTACGATGAGGATGACTCGGCACCCACCTTCCTTGGGGGTGTGGACACCGCCAGCACTGTGGTGGAGTTCAAGAGGAAAGAGGTAACTGCTTGAGCGTGGCTGTCTCTTCTGTGTCTCTCCTACCATTTATTTCATTCAGCTGTCCATCTACCCATTCCTGAAATGACCTTACCATTTCTCTGTCCATCTGTCTGTCTGTTGGGACTTGAAGTTCTGCTTCCTGGGCAGGTGAGAAGCAAAGAGGCCAACCTTGCTACAACCAGCTGGCCTTCAGGGCATCTCTGAATGCCCAGCTTATATTCTGACCAGGTTCTCCGGGCACACTGTGCACACCTGTGCCTCTGTGCACTCCCCTCCACTGGCTGCTTCATAGTCACTGGAGAGTCATTGCGGGTAACCTGGGAGCAGAGAAAACTGGCCTGCAGATCCAGCAAGATCTGCCCATGCCTCCCCGTCCATACTGCCCAGCCCTTCTGCCATCAGCGCAGGAGCGTGACTGCCACCTGCTGGCCCTCGAGCGGTCCTGCAGCCGGCTGTGAGCAGGGCAGTGGAAGGGTGGGGTGTGGGGTGTTGTCTTTTCTTGTCTTTGTGCCCCCCAGGTTTTTGGTAGAACGACAGGCAAGAGAAAAGTAATCTTAAGAGGAAAGTTGTATGAGCCTCTCAGCCGCCTGGGGTGACAGCAGGGAGCCTGGTTAGCAAAGAGAGCAGAGCCAGTGTGACACACAGAG
>PVHY01012108.1:16645-45731 GCA_004024945.1 Uropsilus gracilis
TTTTTTTTTTTTTAATATATACAATTTTATTGTGTTCTTTGGGTTACAACCTCTCTGTTATATATTTCCCCCCCTCCCTCCTCCCTCTGATGCTCCCTCCATTCTCTCACACCCCACTCTTTGTTGTTTATTATCTGTGCTGAGTCCATTAGTCTCTTTCCTATGGTAGTGTCTTTTCTCTGGGTGAGGGACTGTGTTGTTGGGTCCAGGCGAACCTTGCTGTTAATGAGTCCCTTTAAGCAGACCCCAGGGTACCTGCTGCCATCAGTCCTTACCCCAAGTGTGTAGATACCTGTAATACCTGTTGCATAGGTGAGGTGTAGTGGTCCAGGGAGTATGCCAGGTCAGGCTGGCAGGTGGCCCCAGGGGAACTCACCCAGATTGGTCTGTCCCTGACTGCAGGGTCTCTGAGTCCCTTTAACTGACTCTGACTAGTGCCCCTATTGTTGCAGGGCACTGTGTTGGCCACACTGCGTGTCTTTGACGCAGATGTGGTGCCGGCGTCTGGGGAGCTCCTGAGGAGGTACACAAGCACGTTGCTACCCATGGACACCTGGGTCCAGCAGACCTTTCGAGTGGAACACTCCCCCAACGAGACCTTGGCCCAGGCCAACGGCACCTTCGTGCGAGCAACTGTACATGACTACAGTAAGAGGGGCTGGGCATGCCCCACCGGGACCCAAGGGAACTGGTGGCCATGCCTTGTCTAAGTGGCACCTGTGCACGGATGCTTGTTCGCCTCTCTGAGCCCAGGCCGCTTCCCCTCAGCCCCTCTGCCAGTCCTCCTTTGCCTTTGCTGGGCTCACCCTTGCCACCACCCTGGTGGGTTTCACAGACTGTCCTTTCCCTGAACTGCTCTGTGCTGCCCCTGTCAGAGCCCCACCATGCCTCCCCCACATGCCATGCCAAGACTTGCTGCCCGTAGCAGTCACATGTGTCATGACCTGAAGCCTTTCTTTGTGCCCTGGCACCTGCTGTGCCACCCTCCAGATGCCCTCTCTGTACCAACTCAACTTAAGGGGAGGTGTCCAGTGGCAGCTCCATGCCTTTGAAGGTTTGGAAGCTTCTGAGCTGGCTTCATCCAGCTTGGCTGACATCTTCCTCAGCTGCCTTGCCGCCTACTCATATTTTCTAGAATCACCTTCCAAATACACCACTTGAACTTGAATACTTGCTTTGGAGTCTGCCTGTGGGGAAATCCAGGCTCACTGCTGCTCATTTCTTTGTACCTGATCTGACCCTGTTCGTTTATCCTCCCTTCCCTGATCCCCAAGTCTTGGAAGGCCTCCTACCTGTGGGAAGAAGGTGGAAGGAAGTTACTCTCCCTGAAGTTCCATGTATACCCCTCCCCCACCCTCAGTCTCTGCTAAACTGGAACCCCAGCCCCAGCTCATACGCAAGTGCACCAAGTGTGCAGTTTCCCTGGTGTGGGGGCCCGGGAAGCTGGGGGCTGGCTGTACAGTTGAGAGTTCTCTGGGAAAACTGTCTGGAAAATGTCAGTTGTGGCAGATACTTACCCTGTGTGCACATGCGTGCACATGTGCATGCGCACACACACATACAGATGGGGCTCTCTGGGTTTCTAGCTCAGCATAACAGTCAGTGTTTTAAAGTGATTTTAGCTTAATGCCTGCTGCTAGTATGCAAGTATATGTCTGCAAGCACGTGCCTGTGTGCAGGCTATATGTTTTGGAAGGTGTACAAGGGGTGGGAGTGCTCTAGGTCCAGGTGACTAGGCAGTCACATCAGCACCCCCACCTGCAGAACTGGTACTCAACCGCAGCCTCCCCATTTCCGAGAGCCGGGCCCTACAGCTGAGTGTGCTGGTCAACGATTCGGACTTCCAGGGCCCAGGTGAGGGCATCCTCCTCCTACACTTCAACGTGTCTGTGCTGCCTGTCAGTCTGCGCCTGCCCAGTGCCTACTCCTTCACCGTGAGCAGGCAGGCCCGCCAGTTTGCCCAGGTGAGCCTGCAGCTGGCTGTTGCTTGAGTAACCACAGAACCCCAGGGTGGGGTGTTCCTTTCAGCAAATTGGGAGCAGGACCTGGGTGGGCATGGGGAGGGGCCATGGGCACAGGGCCAGGGAGGTTGGGCTTTGCATGGGCAAGGCTGGTGGGCTATGTCGACCTCTCTTCACTCTCTCCTGTCTTGGTGTTTTTAAGGCATGTTTTAAAAGCACTAATATAGTCCAGAAGGCCTTCTGGCAAAGCAGGAACATGCTTTGCAGAAATAATGGTCTCATGGGACTTGGTTTGTTCAAAAACAAATTTTCATTGTTGGGAACTTGCAAGTGTGTAAATGCCAGCAGCAGTTAGCAGTGGTGCCCTCTGCGGGAAAAGGCCGAGAGTGCTTCTGCTCTTCACTTCCTGCAAGTACCGTGGCTAGACTATATCTTGTATTCATTATTAGAAAATGATGATGGGAAATGAAGAAAATAACAGTGACAGGTGACAGCACTACTAAGCAGTGTTGCTCATTTGGGGGGGGCTGCTGTCTTGAATGTTTCTGCTATGCACGTCTTCAAGCTTATTTGCAATTACAAGGTACATATGATTTAATGTATTGCTTTGCCCTCTTTAGGAGGTCAAGTTTAGGGCTTCTCTTATGATCCCAGTGATTTTCCCAGTTTCTGTGGTCATTCCCATGTCTCCTGGGTCACCAGATAGGGCGACCTCAACATTCTGTCCCAGTCACCTCAGGTTCACCTTGGTCTCACACCCCCTACCTAGTGTCTATGATTTTAAGTTAAGGGTAGACACCTTGGGCGACTTTGGGGATCAGGCAAGAGCAACAGTGAACACACTGTCCAGGGAAGGCCTGGGAGACCCGGGAGGTGATTTCATTCTAGTGTAAGGCCTGGGCTCAGTTGGAGGCTCGCTCTGAGCTGGCCCTGCTGCTTGCCTCTGGGCAGGGCTCCCATATCACCACCTCTCATCCCCAGTCCCTGACTTAACTAGTCTGAACTCTTGGTCTCAAAACATTGCCTTAACCCCTAACTCAAGTGGTAAAGGGATAAAAAAGAGAGTTCAGGTGCCCAACTCCAGCCCTAACGACTATCAGCCTGGCACTCCCCTGTAAGGAGCAGCTCTTCTCTCCAAGGGGTTTCAGCCCAAGTCCCAGGAAGGTTCCTTGTGCTCTGCATGGGGCAGGCAGCCTCGTAATCTGAATCCTGTGGCCCAGTGCAGAGCTGTAACCAGACAAGTATCTAGACCGTCAAACCACAGCAACTGAGGATGGAACTAGTGGTTCCCAAGCAAAACTGACCTGGTCAGAAGAAGCTAAGCTGGGGGTGGAAGGTGACAAGATGGAGAAGGGCTCCAGTCGGACTTGTGCTGAGAGTCAATGAGGAACAAGCTTTTCCCAGGACCAGCCACTAGGCTGAAGCTGTGTCCTCTGTAACTTTCACCCCTGCTCCCAGGAACAAGGGTGATGGTGGTGTAATGGCCTGGGCAGAAACAGACAAGGTCTGCAGGTTCCTGGGGCATGAAGGACAGGGTCTAGGTGTGGGTTCTGTCCCCCAGCTGAATAGGGTTATGGTTGTAAAATTAGGGCTACCCAGGAGTCTTTTAGCTGCCTTAGCAGGCAGCTCCTGCCATCCAGCTGAGGCCTTCCCTGTGCCCACACCTAGATTGGGAAAGTCTGTGTGGAAAACTGCCAGGAGTTCAGCGGCATCCACATGCAGTACAGGCTGCAGCTCTCCAACACCAACTGCAGCGCCCTGGGGGTGGTCACTTCAACCGAGGACAGCACAGGGATCCTGTTCGTGAATGACACAGAGGTCCTGCGGCGACCCGACTGTGCCCCACTCCAGTACACTGTGGTGGCTGCCGACCGGCACACCCGCAGGCAGACCCAGGCCCCCTTGCTGGTGACTGTGGAGGGGACATGTGAGTACCGGGTTCTGTGGAGGGTTGGCATGGGTGTGGGGGTGCCAAGGATTTCCACCCACAGGCGGGCCCACCCCTGGTCCCCTCACCCTTGGTGGTGCCCGTCATCGCTGCCACATCTGCCCTGTGAGTGGGAATGGGATATATGCTGCTCAACTGAGCTGGAAGGCCGGCAGGGGCAGCGAGGGGGCTCAGGCCAGGCGGTCTGTAGTAAATGGTCACTCCTCCCCATCGCCACTGTCAACACACCCTGCCCATGCACTTGCTTTAGGACTGCCAACTGAAATACGGGACCCTGGTTAACTTTGAACTTCAGGTAAACAACAAGCAATATTGGGTGCGTGTTGCATGCAACCAGTGTCTCTTGAACATCAGTGCAGCATTAGGGAGATGCTTACACACAGCAGGGATTCACCATTTATCTGGAATTTAAGTTTACCTGGCCTCTTAGCTGCCCTCTGTACTTATCCCAGTGCCACACCCCTCTTGTGATTATGGTGCCACTTGGCCTTCCCTAGCCATAACTGCCTTGTGTCCTGGTGTTGAGTCACTACTGCTAACCCTATGGGGACAGAGCAGCTGGTGTTCCTTGCTATCCCTGGGTGTTGACTGGATGCTGGGCTCAGATTGATCCTCTTCATTTGCTTTCTGTCACCCCCAGATGTGGCGGAGGAGCCTGGCTGCCCCACCTCCTGTGCAGTCAGCAAGAGGCGGCCTGAGTGTGAGGAGTGTGGTGGCCTGGGCTCTCTGACAGGCAGATGCGAGTGGAGACAGGGAGATGGCAAAGGTAGGCTCCATGCACAGTCAGACCATTGAGATGGCAAACCATGGTGGTGTTACCAAACCATGGGCTTGCTCCCCGATGCATGTAGAAGCCATGATACCAGTGTTTGAGAAAAGGAAGTGTTTTATTGTGAATTGATAGACACAGAAACAGCACTCAAATCTGCTTCTCCAGTTAAGAAAGTTGAATGAGATTATAGAGGTGTTGGGGATTAGGGTGAATAACAAAGGAGTTAAGTTTTATTGGTGAAAAAGCCAGTTAAGAAGGCCAAGTTCTTTGGTAGAGATTCATTGGCCAGCCCCAGCGCATTTCATACTTGGAGAAGCATAAGAGACTATTTTCAGAAATCTGGACGTTTGAATTTCTGTTGGTAGGTTCCTTGTCCCTGGGTACTACTCCCACCCCGCCCCCCACCCTTTGTTTGCAGTTTCTTGACTCTGGCTGACCTCGGAGCTCAGTCCAAATTAATCGCTTCTACTTGCTCAGACTGGGTCATCTGTAAATAAACTGTGTGAGTGCAAACCTCAGAAAGAAAGTTAAGTCTTCTTGCTTAACTCGCTAGCGTGGGAAAGCAATTTTACCATTTTACCTCAGTTACAGTGAGTGGCCAAGTAGAAACGGGATCCATGTAGGCCCCACAGCTTCTGTAGTAGCTCTCCCTGCTCAGAGTCTATAACCTACCATCTTGTCTCCCAAGATGGTAGGTTCCTGGTTCAGGGAGAGGGTAGGCAGAAATGCAGGGTGCGGGTCACAGTCAGACTGTACAGGTGACAAAGAGGCTTTCCCTAGAAAATGCCAGAGGGCATGGTCTTGAGCAGGAAAGACCTGAGCCAGCATGGGCGATAGCCAACTCCAGGTTTCACCCATCACCATGAGAGTCCTGCTAATGGTGTGGTCTTGAAAGATCCTAGTCTCATCCAACCCTCTTAACTTAGGCCCTGGTGCACTCTGTTCCCCACCAGCCCTTATCACCCACGCTGCCCTGGGCACTAAGGACTGCTCGTGTGCACCTGTGATAACCCTGGGATAGGTTCCATGTCCCATTTTGCTGCTCCTTGGAGGAGCAGAATTGACTTGTGGTTCCGGGGTGTTGTCCTTCCAATTCTGGCAGTCTGCCCAGAGGTACTCCCTCATGGGGGTGACTAGCAATCTGTGTGTCGTAGGAATCACCAGGAACTTCTCCACCTGCTCCCCCAGCATCAAGACCTGTCCTGATGGCCACTGCGATGCCGTGGAAAGCAGAGATGCCAACATCTGCCCCCAGGACTGCCTCCGTAAGCAGCCGGCTGGGCCTGTGTGCAACCTGAGTGGCTATAGGGCTCTGGAGGCTAGGGGTTGGGGTAGGGGCGAGCACAAGAGGGGATTGGATTCCCACCTGCTTTTCAGCCAGACCTGCCAAGGTCCTGGGTTCTCTGTGCTGAGCTCTGTTCTAACACTTTATTTGAATAAAGAACTTCGCTCCCCTTCCAAAACTGTGGGACCTACACTTGCCAGTGTCACTCTGGTCAACTCAGGGGGGTGGTCCCCTCTACTGCTGACTCCCAGCTGATCCTACTGCCCCTTGCCTGTTTCTGAAAATTAACTATGTGTTGAGAGGGTTTTTAAAAAAAAAAAACAAAAAACTATATGAGCCCTAGATGGTCTGGGGGCTCTTCCTGCCATCCATGGTAGCTGGAAGTACAGGTCAGTGCTTGAGACTCTACCCAGATGACCTAGATTTCTGAGCTCACTGCCCTCTCTGGATCTGAATATGCTGGTGTCAGGTGGGGCTCGACCTCTGGTACTCCAGTCTGGGTGGTCCTGTTTGAAAAATGACACCAGGAGACTAACAGGCTGCCTCTGTGTCCAGGGGGTGGCAACATCATTGGTGGGCATGAGCCAGGGGAACGCCGGGGCATTAAAGCTGGTTTCGGCATCTGCAACTGCTTCCCCAAGGATAAGAAGTGTTTCTGCGAACCAGAAGACAGCCAGGGTGAGCGAGTGAGAACACTGGCCATCTGGGGTACTCAGGGCTCTCCTGGGCAGGGCTCTCCATATCTCCCTGAGCCTGATAAGGTGGGCAATGTTAGGAAGGTGAGTGAAACCCAGGAAAACCCTGCCATCTCTTTCCTCTGGACCTCGGTTGCCCCATCTGCGCAGGTAGAGATGTGGGTTGGGGCTGCTCTTACAGTACTCTCTTGGCCAAAGTTATACATAAAAACTGGGCCAGAAAGCCAGTTCTTTTGCCACACACCTCATCATCTGCTCACATGACCCCTGTGCAAGGTCTTTGCAGGGCCCAGCTAACCAGGACGCCTCCGTCCCAACAAGAAACCCCAAGTCCTCCTGGGGCAACAGATGTGGTATGGTGGGCAACATGGGCCCCAGTGAGGACGGGACAGTTTCCTGGTGTTTTGAATTGTTATTGTGTGACCCTAAATCTCAAGCAACTCTCTTTCCTCGTCCCCTTTTATATAAATAAAATATAGAAGACGTCAGAGACAGGAGATGCTTGATCTTCCTGTAGCCTTCCAGGGTATCTGGCAACTTTGAATGGCTATGCAATGGGTGCACATCTTCAGCTGTGTGACCTTGTGCAACTGCTTAACCTCTCTGTGCCTCTTGTTCCTTCTGAAAGAGGATGATAACAGTCTCCAAGAGCATAGGTGTGCACCACAGTGCCTGTCAGTACCTACCTGTCTGTACTGACAGGGTATGAGTCATTCTCATATTCTCATGACAGCGGCATTGCCAGGCTGCTCAGCTTGCCCCAGTAGCCGCTTCCCAGATGATGTGGGCATAGTGAGCTGGAGCACTGTGCTTGCCAGCTGCTGTCATTGTTCAGGGGGCCCCCCCGGAGTGCTGCCCCTCACGGCCACCCCTGTCCACAGACCCACTGTGTGATGAGCTCTGCCGCACGGTGATCGCAGCAGCTGTGCTCTTCTCCTTCATCGTGTCTGTCCTGCTGTCCACCTTCTGCATTCACCGCTACCACAAGAATGCCCACAAGCCGCCCATCGCCTCAGCTGAGATGACTTTCCGCCGGCCCACCCAGGCCTTCCCGGTCAGCTACTCCTCCTCCGGTGCCCGTCGACCCTCGCTGGACTCCATGGAGAACCAAGTCTCGGTGGATGCCTTCAAGATCCCGGTGAGGTTTCAGAGGGCTGCCTCTTTTTGGGTAGGCAGCCTCTTTTTGGAGACCCCACAGGTGCTGGGGACAACAGGGAGATGAGGGGGGAAGGAGCTCGCAAGACTCCCTGGACTGCCTGCCCAGTGTCCCATGGCCTGCAAGCAACTGATATGCTACCTACCTAGGAGATGCCATGGATGCTTTGACAGCCCCTGCCTTCACATTGCCTTCCAGCAAGGGTGGGAGGCAGCTCATGGTGGGGAGTCGAATTCTTGGGGACTGGCTAGGCCCAAAGGAGGCGTGTAGTCTCATACAATTTGCAGCTGGGGTTCCTGGGCAGGGAGGTGCCAGTTTGGTCCTGGAAATCTCTGGAGAGAGTGAACTAACACCCAGGTTGTTGAAGACCAACCAGCACTACAGACCAGGTGTTCAAAGCAGAGGCGGCGCTAACTCCAAGGGAAGAGGGGTTGCACCCACAAACTGTGGAGTAGTTCTGAACTACTCCCTCATTTGGAAGCAAGAACACAGGCTGGGGAGCTCCAGGGTGCATTCAGTAGATCTGGGACCTGCAAGGTTCCATGCCATTCTATGGCAACACTTGTCTTTCTGTGAGGGCTCCAGCATATAACCTAATGGTAGGACCCGTCTGTGGTGTCTGACCCTGACTGAGTGTGTGACCATCACCAGAGGATTCGTGATGGTCAGCCCCAGCAGGAACTCCTTTTTGGGTTTGTCTTCTTCCTCTCTTCTTACCCTCAGCATCTTTCTCCCTCTCCTATTTTCTCCCTTCCTTCACCACCACCATAGGAGGATCCAAAGTGGGAATTCCCTCGGAAGAATTTGATACTTGGAAAAACTCTGGGAGAAGGTGAATTTGGAAAAGTGGTTCAGGCGACAGCCTTCCGGCTGAAAGGCAAAGCCGGGTACACAACAGTAGCCGTGAAGATGCTGAAAGGTACCTGTTTGGGCAGGACACACAAGTACTTCCACCACACACCTTGGGGGAGACCAAGGGATAAAGCCACCCTGACTGCCAGGGGAGCTGACAGCTAACATGGGCTGGGTGGTCACCAGAGCTGCAGGCCAAAGATATTTTACTCCCTTGGAAGGTTCTAGATTGGTGTTACATCTACACCAGTGTTAGGTAAAGATCTGGGTTTTTTAAACAATTTCAAAAGCCCTTTTGATTTCAATTGCTCACTCTTCCTGCTCTACTTTGTCCCACTCATTCTTCTCAGCCAAGTGTCTGTAGGAATCCTGGTGATGAAACCACCTGCAAGAATTGGCCCCTGGCTCCTGCCACCCTGCCTTGTCCTATCTCTGACCACCTCCAGGAGACCTGACCCTCCCCCACAACCAGTATCTGAGTGGTGGGCACAAACTGAATGTCCCTGGGAAGATAGCCTTTACCAAGGCCACATTCCAGCCCATGTGAACTAAGGCCCATCAGCTGTGTGTTGGGCTGGCACACACACATGCTCTAGTGTACCAGGTGAGGGCCCACACTATGTTCCGGGTGCTTACCCAGGCCCAAAGATGGGTCTTCCCACACTCAGATGACTCTAGGTCTTAAAGGACACAGTGAGACCAACCCCCAGACACCTGTGTGTGACTCAAGAGGTCCTAACAGTCATTTTCCAGCTGCTCTCTCCCTTCTAGACAAGTCTGCAAGTAGAGGAGATAGCCTGGCACAGCTGGACAAGAGCCACAGGGCTGCCTGCCCTTGAATACACGTGCTCAGGAGGCCACTTCTGTGCCATCTCACTGTTGTCACTTTTTCCAGGACTTCAAGCCCCCTCCCCCCGGTCATCAGGTGTTTAGGGACACCAGGGAGAGTTCCCTTACCTTCCGAGAAGAATTAACAAGGGGGAGGGGTGAATCTCCCCATACCGCTGTCTGAATGATGCTCACAACAGGAAAGTAGTGCCACTCCTACACACACCCCCTCCCTCCTGAGGGGAGGGAGGCTTTCCATGGGAGGTCTTGCATGTGTGAAAGTTTGCTCTTCACACCTGGAGGCACATAGGATGCTGTGGACCATTCCACAAATGCAGGAAGCCCAGAGCAGCCTGGTCCTTGCCGACTCTGTCTGAACTTGGACTGTGGACACCTGCAAAGGAGTTAATGAATCTGTGTGGGCCAGGCCTGGGTCAGGTGATAGTGTTGTCACCGAAGGAGCTTCCAGAAGGGATCATTTTGCAACCTATTGTCCACCTGCCTTTCAGAGAATGCCTCCCCAAGCGAGCTGCGGGACCTACTGTCAGAGTTCAACCTGTTGAAGCAGGTCAACCACCCACAAGTCATCAAGCTGTATGGAGCCTGTAGCCAGGATGGTAAGGCTGCCATATGACAGGTAGCTGGGGGGCGGGGGGGGGGAAGAGGGAGTCAAGGGTAGGCTCTGACTACTTGGTTGCCCTCTCTGCCCCTTCTCCATCTTCCCAGAAGTATGGTCTCTGGCTCTGACCCTGGCATCCTGCTGGGGATGCTGCTACAGGAGTACTTGCTGGTGGTTAGGGAGTGATAACTGCCTGGGCCTGCCAGACTGCTCAGAGGTTTCTGACAACTCAGTTGTCAGCAGCCCACTCCAGGCAGAGCCCTGAAGGCATGGAGCTTCAGAAAGGGACAGTGTATCCTGGGGAGCACATGTACCATGATCTCCAGGAAACTCAGTCCCCGTTCCTCAGTGCAAAGGCGTTATGAGTATTACTCACATGAGGGCACAGGAGATGAGTCTGGTCTGTTGTTTTTCTGAGCCCGGTGTGCCTCTCAGGGTTTGCTTTATACATGTACATGCATGTATATGTTAAGGATTTGAGGGAACAGGGAGAGGTGGTGGGACAGTGGTCAGCATCCGCAGGACTTGGGACTGGGCCTAGGATAGGCAGTAGCAGCAGGGGAGCAGGCAGCTGTGTGGAAGACCAGACCTTCTGCCTCAGTCAGCACCAAGGACCTAGAAAGACATGCTGTCCTGGGCAGCAGCAGTTAGGTACTTCCCAGACCAGGGCTGAGCACAGAGGCTGCCTGTCTTGGGTGCCCCAGGAAAGAGTTATGCCCCAGCACCCAAGGGTGCTGGCTTCCACATGGGCAGTGGGAGGCACTGACTGAGCAGAGCAGGGCTGTTTCTGTCTACCCAGTCACTCTAGGGTGTAAAGCCTACCGGGGGAGCCCCACAGCCCTATGCACTGCACATTGCCCAGAGCTGGCCCGACTATGTGGCCTGCAGGCAGCCACCCCATACTCCCCTTTCTGCCCTCAGGGCCACTTCTCCTCATTGTGGAGTATGCCAAGTATGGTTCCCTGAGGGGCTTCCTTCGAGAGAGCCGCAAGGCAGGGCCTGGCTACGTGGGCAGTGGGAGCCGGAGCAGCCGCAACTCCAGCTATTTGGACAACCCAGATGAGCGGGCCCTGACAATGGGCGACCTGATCTCCTTCGCCTGGCAGATCTCTCGAGGGATGCAGTACCTGGCCGAGATGAAGGTGTGTGCCACCCCTGCCCAGCTGCAGCCCAGCCCCCACCAGCCTTCACCAGGCCCTGGGTTTCGGGACTCCCTATTGCTGTCTTTCTTATAGCTTGTCCATCGGGACTTGGCAGCCAGGAATGTCCTAGTAGCTGAGGGGCGGAAAATGAAGATTTCAGACTTTGGTCTCTCCCGAGATGTTTATGAAGAGGATTCCTATGTGAAGAGAAGCAAGGTACTAGGCTCAGGGAGCGCTGGCCCAGTGCCTCTGGCTTGGGGGTGGGCAGCTCTGGGACATGTGGAGCGGATAAAGCAGATTTTCAGAATGTAATCTTGGCTCTCATCCCAAATTCTCCCCTAATTATGAGAGATACCCCCTCACCCTGTTCAAATTCACTCCCTTCCCCTCCCCATTCTTTTTCCTAAGTGCCACATCCACCCTTTCAGGGCTGCCCCTGGGGGACTGGGGTCCTGAAACTTCTCTTGCTTTTATTCACTATCACTTTCGAAGGTCACCTACTGCTATGGAAATAACAGTTCTCTTTTCCACGCTTGCTCTTCTTGCTTCTACAGAGTGAAAGGACTCTGTTTCCTCTCTGTGTAACTTTACCTCTTTGAGGCATAAACCTGAGCTTGGCAGTCATTCTTTCCAGAGAGGAATGAACTGCTTTTCAGGTGCAGTTCCCAGGAATGGGGCCTGGGAACAGTGAGTCTGGGAGGTGCATAGGGAACCCTGTAGGTACCAATACTGGGGAGAGCTCTTAGAGACTTCCCTTGAGTCTCTGAACTAGGTGATTGGGGACATTTCTGGGAGATCTGGTTGTCCGGTGTTTGTCTCGTTCCTCTCATTTCTGCTGACCTCTCAGCCCCCTTCTTAAGCCCTAGCCACCATGTGACAAACCAGACAGGGCAGTCGAAGGTCACAGATGCCCCAACTTTCAGAATAGATGCTGCTCAGATGAGAAAAATACCAAACACAACAGCCCACGTTTCAGCTTTGCTCCAACAGGTCAGAGGAAGCCATCTGTGTTATGAAGGTCATGAGGAGGAGGTTCTATTTCTTCTGGGGTTTCTGCTTTGACAGCACATCACAGAACTACTGAAGAGGAAGTGGAGCAGGACTGCTCCCTGCCCCATGAGCAGGGTGTGGACAGACCCTTCCTGTTGAGACACTGTCCTCCAAGAAGTCACTGTGGCCCATCTAGCCAAGCAGAGCAGCATGGGCATGCAGGCAGGCACCCTAGGAGAGCACAGGTTCCAGCAGTGTTATTACCAGCATACCTCAGAAACTGCCATACTTCATTAAGAACATAAGCCCTAAAGAATGCTGCAAAAAAAAAAAAAAGAAAAAGAAAATTCAAAATCCAACACAAGCATTTTTAAGATTGAGTTGTGCTTTAGAACTAATCTATTCAAGACCAAAGTGAAAGTTGCCCTGGAAAAGATTCATTAGGTCTGACCCCAGCCCCTCCATCATGAAGAGCAGTCTCTCTGGAGATTCTCAAGGGGTCAGAAGTTAAATAAGAGCACAGTTTCAGCCTCAAGACACAGAGCGGATTTCTTCCCTCAGGCTTCTCAGAAAAGCCTTTAGTGTGTTCATTTGTGACAGAAGGCCCTAAGGTGGTAACAGGACATGTTGGCCTCCCCAAGCTTTTTGCCCCTCAGAAATCATGGGTGATGTTGCTGGACGGTGTTTATGGACCACACATTGGGTGGCACCACCCACAGTGCCAAATGGCCTCTGGACAAGCCATGGGGGCACCTGATTAGGGCTGGGTCTCCTCTCCTTCCTTGCTGGGTCTCAGCAAGGATGTGGCATGTGACAGGCACAGCCGTGCAAGTGGCTGAGTGGCTATGGCCAGCTGACTCCCTTGAACATCTCAGCCAGGCTGGTCGGGTTAGGGGTTAGCTCCCTGAGGCTTTTCTGTATGTATTGCATGGAAGTTTTTGTCACACAGCATCGGACATGTCCCATCCTCTAGCACAACCTCCATCGTGGTACCTAGGGTATCAGAGAGACATTTAAACTATTTACTTCTTCTTTAGGGTCGGATTCCAGTGAAATGGATGGCAATTGAGTCCCTTTTTGATCATATCTACACCACCCAAAGTGACGTGTAAGTGTGCATGTGGTCTTTATGCTGCCAGGGGCTGTGACACCTGTCTAAGCGGCTTGACTGGAGAACAGTGCTGGCTCTAACTGCCTTTGGCCATGTCAACCATCTGCAGTGGTATCCAAGCCAGGGGAAGTAATCAGTGGGTGGGGCCCAGGCAGTGGTTCTGAAACCCAGTGATGTGCATGAGAACAT
The DNA here is from genome assembly GCA_004024945.1 of Uropsilus gracilis. Lineage (NCBI taxonomy): Eukaryota > Metazoa > Chordata > Mammalia > Eulipotyphla > Talpidae > Uropsilus > Uropsilus gracilis. Next base: position 30,194 of record PVHY01012108.1, read on the forward strand.
GAGGAGGTCACCACCACCCCTCCCCCACACCCACCAACTCTTTTTACCCTCTCCCCTAAGTCTCTGAGCTCCTTAGTGAACACAGGCCTAGCCAAGCTGTTCCTCTCCTAGGGGCTCAGGCAAAAGCGGATCCCCTGAGACTCAACCCCCCCATAGTCAATGGTGAGCTTCAGTGAGCTCCAGAGTGTTCAGAAATGGGAACCAAAATTTGTCCATCAAATTACAAGACTTGATAGTTTTTCAACACAGCAGGCTTGTTACTAAGGATTCTGCTACCGACAGACGTTCATTCCTGAATACTGTGGGTTGTGGAAAGGCAGGTCTGAAACAGTTTTAAACAACTGTTTACTGATTACCAAAGTTCACTGTAGGGCAGTTGGAAAATGCAGAGAAAAGCCTAATGAATAGACTAAAAATCACTTGGATCCCACCACCCCTAAGTAATTACTGCTGGCCCTCACAGACCTGGCCTTCTAGTATTTTCCGTGGTGTGCAAGTGTATGCCTTTTATTACTATAAGTGCAACTGTGCAATGATGCTGTTTCGTGGTCTGAATTTTGTGCCCACTTCACAGTATTTTCCCCCTCACTGCTAAATGTTTTCCTGTAGCAGTACTTTTTTTCTTCTGAGAGCTTACGAGTTTTCCCCAGAACACTGGAGGGGTGAAGGAGCTGTTCATGGGTACCCCAGGCCCTCCTTGCATCTGCTGTATTTGCTTGGTTGCCCTGTGCTATCTCAGATGCTCCAGAACATGCCCATGGGAGCAGTCACTCACCTTGTGGGTGTAAAACTTGACCTTGAGCTATAGCATTGCTGGGGTGGACTGAGAGCAGGCAGGTAACTGATCCCTACCTCCGTTCCATGTCCATCTGAACTGGACATCTGCACTGGGCATTGGTGGATCAGCAGCTGCTGGGATGTTCTCCTGTGCTAGAGCATCCCATGCAGTCACTCACTGGGGTCTTGCTCCCTAAAGGTGGTCCTTCGGTGTCCTACTGTGGGAGATTGTGACGCTGGGGGGCAACCCCTACCCTGGGATCCCTCCAGAGCGACTCTTCAACCTTCTGAAGACAGGCTACCGGATGGAGCGGCCTGACAACTGCAGTGAGGAAATGTGAGCACGCTCTACTTTGTCCCAGCCTCCCTTAGACACAGATGAACTGGGTTTACATCTGTGCACTCCCTCCCTCTCCACCCCTGAGTAACCATGAGCCAGCCCATGGTGAGTTGGGGAGTAGGTGACAGGTCAGAGTGTGACAGGGCAGGAGTCAGACCACCCTTGGGCATGGTGGCAGGTGCTAGAGTTGGAGTTCTGCTGGGAACTGAATGGGCTTCCTGGAGGATTTGCAAGGTTGAAAGGAAGCAGGACCAGGGAGAGATGATGAGAAGAATGAAAAGCTTCAGACAGTAGAGCACCTCCAGCCCAGGCTAGAGACCAGTCCCCACAGGGCATTTAGGAAGGGACAAGTCATTCAGAATGACCAAGGGGGTACATAATAGGGAATGCCCAAGTGGAGCTGCAGGGCCAGACAAGGGGAATCTAGATTTCAGCTCAGAGAGACAAAGTATCTGGGGACTTTGCAGGGACAGGTTGAGAAATTTGCTCACAGACAGGGAACGCTGGCCACACATCCAACAGTCTGTTGTGCGCCAGCCTGTGCCTGACTGGGGCTCACGGGGAGTACAAGAGTGACAAAGTGCCACCTCCTTGAGTGGCCTGAACTGGCATCCAGCTGGATCAACACATACCCACACAGCTGCTCTGGAGACGCTGCTGCTGTACCAGGGCACCAGGGAGGTGAGGAAGGTACAAGACAAGGATGTGGTTGGCAGAAGTTTTTGTATTTCCATACCCCGTTTATCTTTTATTTATAAGAGTTCAAAGACTGATATCTCCTCCTCAGTGGCTATGGTGGGCACAGCATCATGTGTGATGTATGAAAGGGAAATGAAAACTAATTTCTCAGCAGAAGCGAAGCTTACCTCCCAGACCCTGGCCCAGCTTAGAGAGGGAACTCAACAACACAGAAGCAACTTTGGGGGTTGGGACAGAACCCCCTGGGCCAGGGTACATGCTGGGAGATGGCGTGATTGGGTAATTCCTGTTGGGTGGTAATCACCTGTCTGTTTTCCCACCAGGTACGGTCTGATGCTGCAGTGTTGGAAGCAGGAACCAGACAAGAGGCCAGTATTTGCCGATATAAGCAAAGACCTGGAGAAGATGATGGTTAAGAGCAGAGTGAGTACCTGTCCACTTTCTGGGACCAGTGACCCGCAGGTTGAACTTGGCAGTGGTGGGATTCAGCCCGACCCTAGTTTCGTGGAGTTCCCAGGGGCAAGAGGGTCAGAGCAGGGCTGTACCGAGGGAGATAGGTATGCTGTCCTCTGAAGACAGCAGTGATTGTGGTCCTTTTTGAGCCAGACCCTCTTGAGCTCCTTTCCAGATCTTGAAAAAAGATTCTCAGCTTGATGTTTAGGAAGAGCTCTCCTAGACAGGTATGGTAAGAAGATATTCCAAAGCTTAAAAAAAATTAATTTCAGTAATAAAACATGTCTAAATTCAGGTGCTGTGAAGGACCTGGTAGAGGGATGGGAGCTAACTAGGGAGTGGTGGCAACTGTGGCACATAGGAGTAAGCAGCCCTGTCTAAAGGACCACTCACTTGTAGCCACATGCAACCTACAGAATGTAAGCACCAGCATGGCAGTTCTTCTGAACTTCAAGGGGCACTTATGTTAAGTTTCCCAGTATTTATATTAATAACTCATTTAAATTTCAACAAATGCATGTGGATCAAGCAAAACGTCTGAAAGGCTGGATTCAGCCTTGAGCATCCTTGTTTCCAACTCTGTGGGCAAATGAGAAAGCCAACTAAGTTCCAACTAATATTTATTGAGCAGTTGCTACACACCATATTCTGTCTCAGATGCTGGGGAATAAGTAAACAAGACAGCACAGACTTGTTTCATCCTTAATGTTGACACTTTTACACATTTACTAAAGGTTGACATTTCTTCAAACAACAGGATGTTTGGTCTAGGCCACTTGAAATAAAACTGTAAAACATTAGTGTAGGACTTGGGCAAAGCCTCCCAAAACCTGTGAATGCAGGCCTGTCCTAAACAAAAGTAAGCGCCGATGCCAGAGAACTGGCCTTCCTGTGGTTTTGTACAGTTAAGCAGGGCAGTGCAAGCAGGCACTCCAGAATTGTGCTTGGGAGCTGAAGCCAATAGCAGCATCCTGTGCAAAACCCATATCCATGACTTCCAGTCTGTAAGTCTTGGTGTGATGTTCTAGATAGCAGGGCACCTTGAAGGAAAGCGGAAATGTCCAGCTGGTGGATATGTTTCTTGGCTCTCTAAACTAAACCAGACTGCTGCAGAGGGCTCAGATTTTGCTGGTAGGCTGGTTCCCCAGTGCTGTAAGGGTTGGTCAAGGAGAATATTTCTATCCCTCAATGAGGTGACTTTTAGGAGGGAGTGGTGAGGACCATGAGCAAGATGGGGCAAGAGTTAGGACACATCAGTGCTGATTCTCCAGAGGGCACAGGGGGTGGGGAGCTTAAGGAGAGGCCAGTTGGTTGGTGCATTTAGGTCAGCCAGAACTTCTGCCCTCAGCCAGGGTGGGGGGAAAATAGAGAACCCTGGGCATGTCCACTTGGGGCCCAGCCTGGGGTGACCAGTCATCTTTCTTTCCCAGGACTACTTGGACCTGGCTGCGTCCACCCCATCTGACTCCCTGCTTTATGATGATGGTCTCTCAGAGGAGGAGACACCACTGGTGGACTGTAATAATGCTCCCCTCCCTCGAACCCTCCCCTCCACGTGGATTGAAAACAAACTCTATGGTAGAATTTCACATGCATTTACTAGATTCTAGCAACATCGTTCCTCTCTACACTATCTTACTCTCTGTAATGCTTTCTAAGAGTGTTTCTGGTCTGAATGAAGCCAAAGTCCACCCTGAACCTTTTTATTTGTAAATGTCTGACTTTGCATCAGTTTACATTCAGGCATTTTTGCAACTATGTTTTTATATATATCTATATATATATATATATATAAAGGATGTGAAAATAAGTGTAATTATTATGCTGCCCAGCAATTTAAGGTTATAGAGAAGAAAGAGAGCAGGGCAGATCTCTCAGGGGATATTGAGTGATAAGTAAGTTCTTAGGGGGTGGTTATCAAGTCACAGAACTTCTAATTTAACTACTGGGATAAATTTGCTCAATCTGGGGAGGCATTGAATTTAGAAAGAAGGAATCAGTGCCGCCCTGTTTGCACTGAGAGCCCTGCCAGCCGCACCTCCAGATTCAACCTGTGCGGGTGGGTAACTCCTGGGGTGGCCAGTGCTGGGGAGCAGTTCCCAGCCTGGCCTTGGCCACAGCCACTGTTCCCTGTTGGGGGGGCACACACAGACTGCTGTTTTCACATCCTTTGATTATATGTCGTGACACTTGTCACTTTTGAAGTCAGTGCTAAAAGCTGGAGTAAATGCTTTTTGAAAGAACGTAGTCCGTGGTGCTGTGGTCTTGCGATGGACAGTAAATATGGTTCTTGCCAAAACTCCTTCTTTTGTCTTCGATTAAATACTTGAAATTTTTTCCTGTTTCCTAACTTCATTGATTGTTTGAAAATCTTGGAGTTACAAGCATTTTTTCAACCGACATTGTTCCTTTGCATGCCTCCTGAGTCACTATTCCTTGCTGGCTTCGGGTCTAGGGCTCGACACCATTCGTCCTGTTGACACTGTGGGGCTCACCAGTGTGTGCCCTTAACATGGAAGAGTCTCTCCTCTGTGTTAGGCGTGGATGGAAGATAGTCAAGTGGCCATCTTTATTTTAGAGAATGTTTTGTAGAAGCTTCCCGCTACAGTGGCCATTTGTACAGCAATGGCTGATATGCACTGCTGCCTTAGAAAGAGTAAAACAGGTCAACAAATAGATACCAGATTTGAGAGTGTGAAACTCATCAAATTGATCATTTCTGTCAATTTACAGTTACCAAAAGAGCATGTGGTATTATTCCTTAATATTATAGTGTTTAGGAGCCTAAAACATGAAACCATTTATGTAATTGGCACCAAAAAAAAAACCCAGAAGTTTGGTTTGATCCTCAAAGGGAGTTTTGCCAAGGCCTTACTGTCTGCACATGAAGTTTTGGTTCTTCAGTGCAGAACAAATGATCTGTTTTCATTTTTAGGCATGTCAGACCCGAACTGGCCTGAAGAGAGTCCTGTACCACTCACGAGAGCCGATGGCACTAACACTGGGTGTCCACGATATGCAAATGATAGTGTATATGCTAACTGGATGGTTTCACCCTCAGCGGCACAATTAATGGACGCATTTGATAGTTAACATTTCTTTGTGAAAGGTAATGGACTCACAAGGGGAAGAATCCTGCATTTCACACTGGCTGGCAACTTTCCCTCCTAGCAGAGATAGCGCACTGGATAAGTCCTGAGTCCAGTGTCTAGGTCTTCCCTTCTCTTCGGCCTTCGGCGTCTCCCAGGGATGGTCTGTGTTCATCTGTGGCCACCAGGCACTCTGCTCACATGTGTGGGTCCCTCACTAACTACCTGAACTGTTTGATGTCTCTGGTTGCCAACAGACCAGGCAACAAGATTTAAACACAAAGCACACACACATTCACACATAGACACCCGCACGCACACATGCATGCATGCACTCACAAAGGCAGCAGGAAAAATAAAGGCCGAATCGACCTATTCTTGTTCAAATTGAGAGCCGGGCAAGACCTTATAGCCGTGTTGTAGCCCTGCCAGGATGGAGGGGAAGGAGAAGCCTCGGAACAGGCCTTGGCTCAGCATGAGATCCTGAGAACAGTTTTGTAAAATCATACAACCTTTTCTTAGCAAGACATTTGATTTTTATTATCATTAAAATGATTTTTTAGATTTAGCACAATGGAGAGATTTGATGCCACATTTGTGATGTAGACGGGTGATGTAAAGGGAGTGGGTTTATAGGACACACTTGTCCCCTTTAATGAGAGACCACTGCTCTCTGGTGAGAAGAGTGTGAAGAACAAGGGTGTTCTGGGGGGTTCCTCCAATCCAAAGACTGCGGACAGTAGAGACTTGGTTACAACTCCCACCTCCACCAGCACTCAGTGCACCACAGCGGTGACTCATTCCACACATTAGAACAGGGTGGGGCTTGGGCTCCATTTGAAGGGATACTTCAGTTAGTTACGTTAGAAATCGCACTGGCAGTGACCAAGGATTGCTGCACCTCTGATTACAACTCTAATGTGGGAAAGAGTGTTTTTGGCTCTCATAGAGCTTCTGTGAAAAGGTACATGTATCAGCTCCTCTTGTCTGTAACTGAAAGCTGCTATAGCAAGACATTTCTGTTTCTTAGATTCTGACCATGACTCATAGCTTCTTGTCATTCTTCACTACTTGTTTGTGGGCATAGACACTCAGCCCTCCTCCCATCACATGGGAGTGGTTTTCAGGAAGTCCTGGCGGCTCTTCTGTCTGTTGAAACTTTGCAGGAGAGGGCCGTTCACCAAACTGCCTGCTCTCCAGACTTAAAGCACTGTGAAAGGACTCACAGCAGTCTCTTAAAATACTGTATTCTGCAGGCATTTCACAAAAGCAGTAGAATTACGGCATTTTGTGTGGCCAAGAAGGCTTGATGGATACATATTGGAGGCTCGTGGTGTGTGCTGTGTGTGTGCACACATCATGTGTACATACACCCACCGAGAGAGCTGGAGAACCCTTACTAAAGATGTGTTAGATGTAGCTTTAGTGTGGGCCGTTTTTCAGATACACTGTGATAATTTCTTTTACAAATATATAGTTGTGGTAAACATTTGGTTTTCAGATGTGCTTAATGATAGTCTTACTAAATGCAGAAATAAGGATAAAAATTTCTCAAATTATTAAAAATGTCTACTCCCTAAGTGTGAGTTGCTGCAGCTAGTTCATTCTCGGCTAGACGAGAACTTTGAGCCTAATTGGCTAACCCAGTGATGGGAAATTAATCCTTGAGTAATAACCTAGTTGTAGTTGTCTATTCCTGAGTCATAAAAGTACTCATACTTACTAGTCCTATCAAACAGGATTTTCATATGCATATATACAGAAGTTACTAAGTATTAAATATTATCTAGTATTAAGTACCAATCTGTCGGTGTTAAAATTTGTAAAATTTATTTATGAAAGGTTATTAAACCATACCATGTTAATTTGCTTTTGTAATCAAGGTGACTAAGAAAATAATTTCAGTTTGTAAATAAAATTATGTATCATAAAATGTGTAAACCTCTTTTCTCTTTTCAACTTCCTAGTTAAACATCACATTTCTGATTTTGAATTTCACTATAAAGATTAAAATATCACAAGGAAATCTATTGTAGCTACTAGGAAACTCAGAGTTGTCAAAATACTAGGAGACTGGTGGTGATAATGACTTGCACCATGAATATGTGACTAGGTACATTTCTAGTAACTGTTAAAAACTGCCAGTTCCATCATTCAAGAAATTCCTTTAGGTTTCCTTCCCTAAAATAGTGCAACAGCCAGAGTTGTGTTAAACCTCACTTAACGTTGTGGTAGGTTCTTGGAAACTGTTAGCTTTAAGAGAAACAACATGGAACAAAACCAGGCCCTTGGGCATGATTTTTATTCAACATCTGCCAGGATTTTTTTTTCCTTATCAAAGTTATAACAAAAGGACATTATTTGAGAACCTGTTGTATTTGCAGTTCTCTGCAATTTTCCTGTTACTTATTTCTTGAAGCTAGAATTGTAGGGTTGTGGTAGAGAAAGTGTAAAATGCATGGTAATGAATGAAGGGAAGCTGGGGGGAAATTTTTGCTCTGAATCATTATGAAGCTAATGCTTCAAATACTAAATGCTTCTGTTTATGTCCTTCCGAGGCTGTGTGGAAATATTCTGTAAACTCAAATGCCTAATGGAGCAGGTGAGTCAGTAAATTTGCGTTCTTACCAACAAAAATAATGATTTTCGGTTGCTTTGTGCATTGACCCCACGGGCCTGTGTCATGGCGTGGTTGCAAATGTTTGCATGCACACATACACAGGCATGTACACACCTCACTCAAGGGCTGCCCTAGGCCCTAATGCTATTGCACCTATCCCACTGTGCCTGTGTACATTGCTGATTGCCTCCTTCAACCTGGATCACAAGGAGTGGAAATAAATGTCATTTCTAGGGTCAGTTATTTGCTAGTCTTTACCTCCAAGTGTTTTAAAACCCATGCGGAGGAAAGCTAATACAAAAATAGTAAAAGTCCTCTTTTCAGCTTCTATTGGAAGAGTTTATATGCTTTTTCTTGTTTTGTTTTTGTTTAAAAAAATTCTCAACCAGCGTCTACCAAGAATTCCTTCCTACCACAAGTCCAGTTTATTTGGGTGGAACTGTAGTTTAATGTCTGAAATCAGGACTTGAGACAGTTTTTTTCATACAAAAAGAAAACTCAAAGGAAAACATTTTTTCACTGGCAATGTAGTGAATGGTTTCTCCTGAACATTTCCAAATCTAGGGTATTTAACTGGTGGTATTTTGGGTGGTTTGGGAAAGTGCTTAAGAAATCCTCACCTCTATAGCCCTGAAAAATATGTAGTTAAGAGTGTGTCCAAAAGATAGGTAGGTCCTTCAGCATAAAGATGTGCATGAGGCTTCTTTGCTTCTTCATACTCAAGACACCCTTTTCCACTGAGGCTGCCACTGGGCATCCCTTCTCCAGGGCAGAAACCTTGGTGCCTTGTTGGAAACTTGTAGCCTTCTCTAGTGAGCTGGAGTCACATAAAAGACTGTCTTAGATGCAATCAAGAGAAACCACAACCTGTTGAAGGGGATTTTCCAATCTGGGCCACATTGCCATGTGCAGCAGGGGGAACAACAGTGCCCTGGAGAAATCACAGTTCATCTTCTCAACTCTGGTTTTGATTGCTGTGTCAAATGACAAAATATTTTCACAGATGTGTCTGGAATATGCTACATCACAGGTCCTGTCTAAATGAGATCTCTCAGCTGGAGTCCAGCACAGGGAACCACACCAGGGAGACCAACTTATAGAGGCAGCTGTGGAGCTTCAGTGTCACAGGGAGGTAGGCTTAGCATCATGGAGAGCGCTACAACCCAGCCCACTCCAGCCACTGTGACTTGAGATTGTGCTACACCAGCAGAGACCATAATCCTGCATCCTTTCAGAGGATACCAAGCAATTCAAGTTCAAAATTAGTGTGAGCAGGAAAAGTAAGTATATTTTAAAATGAAAGAAATCATTTTTCACTTTGTGAAGAAAAGACCATTTTGCTATTTCAAAAAGACAATATTTACCATTCAAAATATCAATCGAATAAAAATGAGAAGTTTGTGTTGTGTCCATGTTTTTAGTTATCTACATCAGTTTTATAAAGTCTCAAGGTAAACCATATCTTTTGAGGTAACATCAATTTACAATTTGCTTGTGATTTAGAGGGTTAGGATCTTCCCCTTTAGTTGTTGTTACTATATGATGCTCACCACCACAATACCCATAGTCCTGCACCATAGTCTATTATGCCCCCTCCCCTCCCACACTGGTAGTCTCAGTTCTACAGTCAAGGTTTGTAGGTTGTTGTTGTTTTGGTTTTTGTTTTGTTTTTTTTTTAGTTTGACTTTACCTAATCCTTTGTTTTATTTTATATTAAGTGATACCATTTTGTTTTGGCCTTTTTCCCTACTAACTTGGCTTAACATAATTCCCTCTAGTTTCATCCTTGTTGGCACAAGTGGTAAGCATTTATCTGTGTGTATATATACATCTTCTGATCCACTCATCTATTTTGGGCCACCTAGGTTGCTCCCATAGCTTAGCTATTGTGACTAGTCCTGCTATGAACTTAGGAGTGCATATCTCTTAGAATTAATGTTTTTGTATTCTGTGGGTAGATACCTAGGAGTAGAATTGCTGAGTCATATGGTAGATCCAGTTTCATATTTTGAGAACCATCCATACTGTTTTCCACAGGGGCTAGACCAGTCTCTATTCCCACCAACAGTGTAAGAAAGTTCCATTTTCTCTGCATCCTCACCAACACTTGTTTCTGGTGTTTGTGATTTGGGTCATTCTCACAGATGTGTGATAGTGTCTCATGGTGGTTTTGATTTAAATTGCTCTGACAATATGTGATAAGCATTTCCCATGTGCCCATTGGCTGCAGTATGTCTTCTTTGGGAAAGTTTATTTAGCTCTTTGCTTATTTAAAAAAAAAATGCCCCTATTCAGTGCTTTTCAGTCTTTTTTCTGCAATTGTTATTTCCCCCATGGAGAAGAGTTATTCCTGTCAGGCAGGAGGGGTCTGGCCTGGGATAATGAAGGACATAAAGCAGCATCTTGCCACCAGAGAAAGGTCTTTATATGGGGAATTCCAGGGAACCCATGCAGGACCTGTAGGCAGGCCCTGATGCCTGGAGGCAGTGCTTACCCATGGCATATGACTTGCTCCATATTTGCCTTTCTTCTGAGAGTTTTCAGGAGCTGGAAAATCTTCCCATATGTTTTGTGGCCACAGGGCATGAGAGACCAAAGCTCTTGGATTACTCAAAGGAACATGGTATATATTTCATAAGGCTCTGGGAATAAAAGATTATGGTAAGTGATGTTTAGAATAGGAATGACACTGAGGATGGAAGGATTCTGGTCTCACAAAATTGAAAGAAATAGAAGTGTTGTGGTAGAAAATATTTTTAAAGTTACTCACTTACATATACTCTAGTTTTGTAGAAATAAAGATCACCCAAACAAGATCAGGTAGAGGCTATTTACTCTGACCTCACTGTAAGTACAGAGGTCACTTGCTTTTGGCAGAGACAAAAGGCAGGCAGGAGTGGGGAAGCGATGATGATGATGATGATGATGATGATGATGATGATGATGATGATGATGATTGTGTAGGACAGAGGAGACTGTTATGCTGTGGGTATGCTGTGAGTGGATTTATTTGCCTGGGGAAGCTAGAGGCAGGTTAACTAGAATTTGGGCATCTTGTGTGATGTACTTGGGAAATGTATTTGGTTTTCTCTGGTTGGACTTGAGTTGGAAATAGGGCAACTCAAGGGTACTGGCTGACTACTGACCATTCTGAGCAAGTTGCTGCAGAGATTGTGGGTCAGAGTTCTTTGGTTATAAGTAGCATGGTCATGGTATATTTAGTTTCTCAGTCCTCCCTTTTCCTGCTTTTGAGAGCTGACAAAATCTAGATATCCAGACAGTATCATGATGCCTTGATCTCTCTCGTTAAATCATCATGATTACTATTATGTCTGTATAGGACATATCAGATCCTGGACAAAATATAATCAATATGGAAATAAATAGTCTCTGTAAAATGTTTTAAATCAAGTACCCCAACCTATGCCAAGAACAAATCCCATATAGGCCATGAGGCTCAACCTTGGGGAGCCAAATAACTTTTTCCTTAAAGCAAATGTATAACCTGTCCCACTTACCTGTTTCGATGATCCAAGTACAGTTTTAGGAATGGCTACACTGATTACCTCACAAGAAAGCTAAAGCAATGAAATGTCCATCATTACTCAAGTCAATGAGTTGAAACCGATATGTACATCTAGGGAAGAGCTGATATTGCTAAAAAAAAAAAAAAAAATGCATCAGAATTAGTAATATGTTTCTTAAAATTGTGTGTGTATGTGTGATTCTTAGCAATGGGAACATGAGTCTCTTCACATCAAAAATGAGTTTAATACTACAAAGCCATAGTAATTAAAACAGCTTGGTATTGGTACAAAAACAGATAATCAGATCAATGGAACAGAATTGAGTGCCCTGAAATAAAACCATACATATATAGTCAGCTAATCTTCACAAAGAAGTAAAAAACTTACACTGGTACAGGACAGCCTCTTCAAAAAATATTGCTGCGAAAACTGGTCCAAAACAAGCAAAATAAATTGACCAAGATGGCTCCCTCATACCATGTACTAAAATCAACTCCAAATGGATAAAAGACTTGGATGTAAGACCAGAAACCATAGAGGAAAACCTTGGAGGAAAACATGGGCAAAACCCTCCATGAGTTACAATCCAGAAATTCATTTCTGGATACATCTATAGCAGGTGAAAAAATGAAGGAAAACATAAACATCTGGGACTACATCAAACTAAAAAGCTTCTGTACAGCAAAAGACACAACAGAGAAAACAAAAAGAAATCCAACCGAGTGGGAAAAAATTTTTGTCCTCCATACAAGCGATAAGGGTCTGATAACAAATATACACAAAGAACTCACACAACTTAACATAAGCAAAGTGAAAAAACCCAGTTAAAAAATGGGGAGAATTAAAAAGACACTTTTCCAAAGAAGAAATACAAATGGCCAACAGGCACATGAAAAAATGTTCAAAGTCACTAGCAATGAGGGAAATGCAAATCAAAACCACAATGAGATACCACCTTACACCAGTAAGAATGGCCCACATCCAAAAAACAGGCAACAACAAGTGATGGCAAGAATGTAGAGAGAAGGGAACACTCTTACACTCCTGGTGGGAATGTAAACTGGTCCAACCTCTATGGAAAGCTGTGTGGAGGGCCCTCTAATGAAAATGAAACTACCATTTGACCCAGCAACTGCTCTCGGGAATCTACCCAAAAGAGACCTCAATGTGGATACAAAAGGACACCTGTGCTCAGATGTTTACTGCAGCATGATTTATAATTGCAAGGACTTGGAAGCAACCTAAATGCCCCAAAACAGATGACTAGATGAAAAAGATGTGATCTATATATACAATGGAATATTACTCATCAATTAAAAATGACAAATTGGATGATTTATGATAACAAGGATGCACTTAGAAGAAATCATATTAGAAACAAGTCAAAAAGAAAAAGACAGAAACCAAAAAGTTTCACTATTACATGGGACATGGGAAAGATAAACAAAAAGCCATGAAGAAAAGTCAAAACAAGCCAACAACCAAATTAAAGTACACAACTTGGAGGCAGGGGGGTGGGACAGGGTGGGAACAGTCAGGGAGGTGGGAGGTGAACCCCGGAGATCACAAAGATGTGAAATTTATATATAAATAAATTAATTTTAAAAATGAGTTTAGTAGTTTCCTCAGGTAGAGAGCTAAATAATCAAAGGTGATTTTGCTTTGCAGCTCATAGCTGTGTCAATTTTCAGCCCCAGTGATTAATAGAATTAGGATCTCTGTATACAAGCAAGTCATAGAATACTATCCCTAAATTCACACAGGAGATGTTATCTGAAGTAAATAGGACCAGACACCCTGACCACAGAAAATGTAGTATCTGGACAGTATAGGGACACATGGGGCTCTAGAAGAAAAGAAGAGGTTCGATTCAGAAGCCAGAACCAGGCCTTTCATTAGCTGGGTTACATATTTTGATCTCTGCTGGACTCTCATAGGTACCAAGTATTTGTATCATCATCTTATTGTTCAATTCAAATTTAGAATGACCTAGGGTGTGATCAGCAGATTGTAATGATTGGTTCTTTTCTGGGAAAGCAGCATACTAGTAAATCATAGGCTGATTTGTTTGAAGTCATTTGTCCATGTTGCTGCAAATGGAATTGCTATCAGCTGTAATTCTCTGTTGTCTCCTCTGATGAGACTGGAATTTCCTGGAGGCTTTCATCATGGGAGTCTGGTGATGTATGGCAGATTCAACAACTGGTAAGATCTATGACAGTGTGTACTGTTTGTGATATCCCAATAATGGCATTAGAATTAGTATGTTCTGACTTAACAATTGTAATAAAGAGAAAAGACAAGAGGAAAAGGGCATGCTAGATAGATAATAACCAGAGGTCTATAGTAATGAGAATGACTATAAGCAAGCAGATAAGAATACAAAACAGGAAATAAATAGGCATCTTTGTCTGACATCTTGGGCAGAAGGTGTCCATAATCCTATGTTTGCTTGTTCTAAAGGTTTTGATTCAGCTATCTGCTTGGTAACATCAGTTGCATTTAGAAGACCTCTAAGAATCCTCACTGGCCTAGCTTTCCAACTGTGAAAATCTGGAACTGTGAATTTAGTCGTGAAAGGTGACCCCTAGGATGGATGCCCTAAAGTTTCATAACTATGACATGTTCACATCTGAAACTCAAACCCCATGGAGGGGCACACTGAAATCCATCTGAAGGAGCTCAAAGAAACCCTTGAGACTTTCGTTCCTGGCCATGTCCCACCTTCATAGTTTTTCTTGGATTATGCCGGGTGATACATGACCCAAAAATAACCTGTTATCTCTTTAAAGCTTTTCCAGTGTTGACTTAAGATAGTAATCAATTTTCCTGTATCCTATGAGTAGTTTCATGGAGAAATTTAGCTAACAGTCATTTGAAATTATCTAGTATTACCAAGCAACTATCTTGGGAGCACCACAACTTGTCTAGATGAAAAACCTGAACAGTTTTTCCCACTTTACCAATCAGGGCACTCACTACATGATATTTTATAATGACCTCTTTCATTCCTACCATACTTACCCTTTGAGGGTTTAGATGGGATCATAATTTTGATTGAGGTTGCTTGCTTGGAATGATAATCTGCTAGAGCATCTCCCTCAGCATCAGTACTATCTCTTATTGCATGGTTTTCAACCTTTGTGATGGCCTCCTCTCTAAAAAGTAGATTGTATCTACTGTACATTTTGGTGGGAATTCTAAAACCCAAAAGTCATGTACTACCTGTTACTCTAGTCTTTAGTTAGTTGACAAGCTCCAGTAAATGCAAATAGTTCTGCCATCTGTGCAAAGAAACAAAGGGATAAATGGAGAGAAGTGAGGTAGGAAACAGACCAGAAGAAAAAGGAGAAAGAGGGAGGAATAATAAGGAGTAAAGGAAGGCAACTGGAGGACAGACAGGAGTTTTCCTAGAATAAGTTTAATTTGTTGATATTATCAAATTGTTTACTTGCTTTGGTCAAAGAATCCCTATAGTGAAACAATTTTTGTATCAGATTTTCCTTTGGAGGTCTGTGAATACGATCAAGAAATGTTGCTTGCTGGGCCTGCAAAACATTACTTCCTTTAAATATAAACAACCTTGTTGAATGTCCCTCAGAACAGCCACTGACGGCCTAATTCATTCTTGGTGAAGGTAGGCCATTTGAGAAGTAGATACAGAAACTGGGATTGTGAAGAGTACACTTAAGCAGGAAGAGGGTTTAGACTCAGACAACATGAGAGCTTGCAACATTTCCATGGCGAGAACTTCCTTCCTGCAAAGGACGTCCAACGCGAGTTGATGGTCCTGGCACTGTGGACACTTGTTTCGGCAGCAGCAGCAGCAGCGGCAGCAGCAGTGTCCTTTCTTGAAGATCCCTGGCGTCCACACCCCGCCTCTGTACACACGTACACACACACCCTTTGTTCTCTCTCACACACGCGCGCGTGCACACACGTACACAGACCTTTAACAGATAATCAAGTAATCCATGCTGTCTGTCAGACACAAGAGCTTCCGATACCACGCACCAGGCGCCAGAGGAACATG
>PVHY01012109.1:0-45634 GCA_004024945.1 Uropsilus gracilis
CAACGATGAGATAGATAGATAGATAGATAGATAGATAGATAGATAGATAGATAGATAGATAGATAGATAGATAGATAGATAGATAGATAGATAGATAGATAGATAGATAGATAGATAGATAGATAGATAGATAGATAGATAGATAGATAGATAGATAGATAGATAGATAGATAGATAGATAGATAGATAGATAGATAGAATAAGATATATGGTTATAGATATATAAGTGCAAATAATGAAAAGTAAATAGAATAAATAAATAGATAGAAACTAGTCTATGGGGGGGGAAGAAATCTGTGTTTTGTTTTGGCTTTTTAAGTTCCCTGGCTTATGACTATGAGGCTATGGGACTAGATGATTGCCAAGATCATCTTAGCTGTAATATTCTGAGTTCTGAGAGCCCAAGTTTGAATGTCCAAACCTATAGAAACACTAAACATAATACCCAAAAGTCTCCAGCTCTCAAAAACCTTTGGCAGATAGATATTCTTCTTGACTGGCTGATCTCTGGTCTAAGGCTTCAGAATGCCCAGGGCTATTTCCAGGCTATAACTTTGTCTCTGGGACAGTATTTCTCAAAATAGTCTTGATTATAACAATCACCCAGGATACTTTTTACAGGTGCAGATTTGGGGGCTCCTAAATCATATTAAATTAGATTCCCAAGGAGAACAACACTGGAATCTACAGCAGAAACAAAGGTCAGGGTGATTCCTAAGATCCAGGAAACATCCTTGGTAAGCTCTTTCAGGGTCCAGAAATGAGCCTGGGGAGGTAGGTGCATAATGAGTTACAATAACAGTTGTCAGCAGTATTATCAGTTGGACAGCACAAAGACAAATTCATTCTGGAAACTTCATTTTTGTAGGATAACAAACTGTGTGACTTGTTTGTCAGCATATACCTTTTAAAGCGTTTGAATGTACAGGTTATGCCATTTATTCCACCATCTCCAAAATGCTTCCTTTAATTATAAAGAATTACAAGGTATATTTTTTATAAAATAATGGACAACTTTACCCAAATTGTGTGGTCAGCTCTGTTCACAGAATAAAACAAATGGATAGTTGGCCTTGAATATAAGAGCCTCTGCTCAGTCATTCCTTTCTGGTCAATAAAAGAATTGTTCTTCTCATATTAGTAGTGAAAATAAAAGCTCATATCATTTAAAGCTTGAAATAGTGGTCCTCTCTATCAATGGCTACCACACATCTGGTTAAGTATTAGAGGAGGAAGAGGGTGACAAAGTCTCTGATTTTCCCATCACCACATGCTGCTACTTCACAGGAGACAAGAGCCCAGCAGAGAAACTTCAAGTATCTGAAGGATCTCTTGTCTATCGAATGATGACTTTTAAAAAGTCATCTTTCTTTTGTTAGATTGAAGCTTGCTTCACCTCACTTGATCAAGGCCACACTTTCAACTATCTTTGGTTAATAATGAGCTAAAAAAATTTAAAACTAAAGTTTTCAAAAAGAGAGAAGAAAAAGGAAAATACTGGGGAAGACAGGTATCAAGGGAGTACAGGTTTAAGAAGGACATTCTCATTACCAAAGTCAAACTACTTTATTATTTACCACAGGATCTACGGTAAGTATACACAAAGAACACATATAAACAGAGAGATATGCTCTGGTAAACAGTAGATACTCAATTCAATATTTGTATGATTTTCACGTAGCCGATGGCAATTCTATTCCCCATTGTCTAGGAATGACACAAAATCATGACTATAGTATCTGTTTTCAAAGATCTTATGATCAAGATAAGCTGAGTATTTGAGTCATGCAAAAATGTTAAGTCTTTTTAATAACCACAAAATAAAAGTATTGCACATAGGTTTTTATAGCCATTAACTTTTAAAAAGCAAATGCTGCATATGAATTCATTGTTATGAATTCATTTAAAAATACTTTTAAGATCTTTTATGGTTAGGCAAACTAATGGAAAAAAGTATTGTTATCTTACCTTTATCTCCTCTTCTTTGGACATAAAAGAAAGAAGGAACTTCTTTATTTCAGCGACTTTGACTTTTCTACTTGAAGAAGAGCATGTGACTTTTCTGCTTGAAGAGGTCCATTACCAAAAAGTTCTACTATCTCTTTTCCCAGCCAGATAGATACCTGACAATATTATATAAATATTTTACTCTCACAAGTTTGGAAACAACAATTATATCAGGAGGGGAAAAAAGAAAATTTTTACTATTTTATAAATGACAATAGACATTATCAAATCCATAATCATTAAGGGATAATCTACTTTATTATGTGTCAGTAGAAGAATGTGTCCTGAAAATAAAGCATCTAAAACTCTTTTGTGACCAACCTCTTCAACTTCATAAGGTTTGTGGTTAGGTTTGGTGTAGCTGAAAGAATGAGTAAGCCTGTTTCCTTTTACAGGAATTTCCTGTAAAGAATATTAGCAATCAACTCATTTTCTCAACTGTTTGAGAAAAACTAGGGGCTTTTTTGGTCTTATAGTACTAACCCCCAAAAGTTTAACTTTTGTAAGCACTCTTGTGATTAACTTTTCTATTCTAAAAAATTAATAATAAAATTCTCCAACACTATATGAAGCAGTAATGTTTCCATGCAGAAAGCAAAACTAAAATCTACAGTCACCAAATTTGGGGGTTACCTATCTGTTAATAGAAAGTTTCAGATGTAAGAACTAACAGACAACATCAATGAGTCTTCCACAGAACAATGGAACTCATTTAATCAGGACCTTGAAACCATCTGACAACATACCAGTCAGAAAGAGCTTTGTCTAGAAAACATCTTGCTTTAAGCCCAGATATCCTTTCCTTAGAATCTCACATAGCTAGTTCACATGAGAAGCAAAGTCTCCTGTTTTGTTTTGTTTTCTCTAAACATAGCTAGGGACAACACATAATAAATGCAAAGACGAAAGAAGGCACTCTATCCTGAGGGTAAGGAACTAGAAGAGGGAATAATTATAGCTAGGAATGAACTCTCAAATATACTTGTCAGTACTTATGAAACTTTCATGAATTCCAAGAGAATGTGAGAATTTTTTTTAGGTCTATACCAAGAGAAATCCTAGAAGGCAACTAAAAAGATAGTCCAAGTTGACAGGATTGTGAGGGAGGCTCAGGGTGAGAAGAATAAAGGTAATAGACTTGGGATAATTAAGAGAGATGTCACAAGGATGGAAGTATAACTGTTGGATTGCACTGGACTAGAGTGAACTGGATTGTGGGATTACCCCTTCAACATTTCAGAGAATTTGACGTAGAACTTGAAGTTGAATCTAAAATTATTTCGAGGGGTGTTTCCTAAAGAGACTTTGATAGCTTTAATCGAATTTAAATAGAGTTTTCAGGAGATACGATTTCTTGGTATAGGCTAGAAAATGATACGATTCCTTGCACTCACTGTACATCAGCATAGATTCCAGAGAAGCTGAAGAGTTAAATTTTAACTCTTTTAAATCTATACAATCGGTGAATGGAAAATGCCAAAAGCATTGTAAAAAAGCAAAGAACTAATTGGGAAAACAATTTGTATCAGAAATACCTTGATAGTGCTAACATGTAAGGAAAAGCTTGCAATAACAGAACGAAAAAAAATCAATTTTATAGAAACTGGTAACTAAGGGAAAATATTTCCCTTAGTAACTAAGGGAAAATATTTCCATACATTGTTGATGGAAAAACAAAATGATACAACCCCCATGAAGAGGAATATGTCATAACCAAGAAAAAATAGATATGGGCTACCATTCAACCCAACAACTCAACATCTATATCTTTTGTGCACCTTTAGGTTTTGCACAGTCCTTGGCAACTTCATGGTACAAGGGTCTCTTTCAACTTGGACCTCAGACTTTCTGAAGCTGGAAGCTGCACTGGTGCTTGCTGAACTGGGGTCTCAGTTTATAGCAGTTATGTAAATGAGGTATGGAGTTCTAGGTGTGTATGTGTGACCATGGAAAACCCCAGAAAGAGATAAAAATCTAGTGTTCACAAGCCCACAAAAATATAGGTGTTGGTCTGAGAACCTCCAGTCTGGACTGTGATAGCTATCGTTGATGTAGCATGCAAGTTGGACAAGAAGCTACTGTGTTCTGCCCACAGCTCGCACACACATTGTTTCCTGTGAGGGCTGTGGTTTGCAGAGCCCTCCTTTGCTGATGAACTTGCCTCTCAGTAGCCTCTGCTCACAAAGGTGGCTTCCAGAGGGTGAGGGCTGGGGGGTGGAAAAGATGTCTTCCTCTAGATCCTGGGGTCTCCTTTGAACTACATGGCAGACTGGAAGATTTTTTTTTTCTTTTGAGCAATTGAAGCTATGATTCAGCTTAGTCCCGGAGACTGGTTTTTCCACTGTCTAATTCAGACAGGCATGTTGAGAATCACACAGAAGCTCATCTTTGCACCTGGCTGATCTGGTGAGTTCACTCACCACAGGTCAGGCTCCTACTATCTGCTGTGGTCTAACTCCCTGTGAGCTGGCAGACACCATAGCAGACATGTTCCAAAGGTGTACACCTTTATTCTGTGAAGGATTTTCGTTTCCCCTCTGCAGCTTATGGTAATATCTGGAAGAAAGTCTGACTATCTCCCTCATATTCTTTTTTCACTTCTCTGAGCCATTCTTAAGGAACCCAGTGCCTTTCTTTATGAACTGTCATAGACACTTCTGTTGTAAGAAAGCCTCCAAGGAAAGTACCTGAAGCTTCCAAAAGCTAACCTGGAGTCTCACAGTCTGTTTTTTATTTTCCTGGACCCAGTTCCACTGTGAGTGTGGGGAGGCTTCCTCACAACAAACAACTCTTGGACAACCAATGAAGTGTATACTAATTCAATTTGCTTCAGTTCAGTTCCGACACAATCTACCAGGAATTCATGTCAAATCCCAGATTAAGGGCTCATGCTCCCAAGACTGACCTCCACTTAAGATGCAAGTCAAATTCCCATGGAGTTTCCCATGGTCACACATACACACCTACAACTCCATACCTCATTTGACTGTGTTTCTTATCAACTTGCTATAGATTAGCGACTCCCATGCCCCACTCGACTTAGATTTCAGGTTCAAGTTTCAATCCCAGGTTCTTACCTGACCATAGATTGGGCGAAAAGGGAGTCAAGGGGATCCTTCTCAAGTGTGACTAATTTTCTAGAGCAGCTCACAGATTTCAGGAAACCAATTTACTTTCTATATTGCTGAGTCTATTACAAAGGTTCTAACTCAGATAAAATAGCTCCATGGGGCAAAACATGGGAAAAAGACATGAGGTTCCCACCTTTCTCAAAGCACACCCTTCTCTAGGGTTGACACATGTTTACTGCTGTATGTGCCATTCACAAGCCAGATGGATTTTGCTGTGAGATGGGGAAAACTCCCTCTTTTTGCCTCAGGCAAACTGGAGATAAAAATTTAGCATTGATCTTTTAAAGTTGTGATGGCCTGCTACTCCTTCCAAAATGTTTACCTATGAACATCCCTCTAAACAGAGATAGTGACCACCATTCCCCCTCCCCCCAATTACCCTTCAAAGACTAATATGTTAAACAAATCTAATTGTCTTCCTCACTGTTTGCTTTTCTTTAAAACTCACTGCACTCCAGCCCTGTGTCTCTATGAATAATCCTTTCTTTTGTTAATAAATTGTCATTTGGTTCATTACTTCCAAATCGACCCTTCGCCTCCAGCTAAGCCATCTCTCTTGTAGTCTCTTTCTGGTACCTTCAGTATCAACATTTACTGAAACCAGGACCTCTTTCGCAGCCCCTCCTCTTGAATGTTCAAGGGGGTTCATTATTTAAATAGATGACCCCCCCCCACTGACAATTGACTGTTTCTCTCCCCTTCCTGAAGTTCTGCAGGTGTGACTGGAAATTCCAACCCTCTAATCACATGTGATAAAATGTGTCTTGCCAACTAGTTCTAGTTCCCATCTTCAGATGCTTTGCAAAATATCACTTTATTCATTTATCAAAAGACACCTTTATCACTCTCAATGTTTAGGAAATTCCAAGAGTTTCTAGGGACATGAGCCAGGAACATTAAATATATATGACTTGAAAAGGAAGTATCTGATACCTCCTTAATATTTCAGTTTCCAACAGGCAGCTCCTAAGACAGCAAACTATAGATCTCTCTGCTCTGACCTTGTTATACTGATTAGTTGTGTGAGTTGGGTTGAATTCCTGTACATCCTTTATTTCAGGTTCCTAGATTTGGAATATGTAAACACTGTTTTTAAAAAGTGTGATTGTAATTTAATTAATGTATCTAATATGTAACAGATGCAGAAGAACTTGAGTCAGAAACAAAAATACTAGATTCATTAATGTATTTTTAAAGCATAGCTGTAATATATGTATATTTTTAACACATTCAAAACAAAATACATTTAATGTCTATTAAAACATATATAATAAAAGAGAAAAATAAAATAAAACATACATAATAAAAGAGAAAAATTAAATCATCCTATTTACTAGAGATTATTATAACAATAATATCCTCTTAATCATACATTTTCACTAATGCATTTTCATACAAAAATAAGCTAGTAACTGATATCTTTTGTTGTTGTTTGTTTGTTTTTTCAGTCACCCAAGTGGTTTACATAATTATAGGCTCTAGATAAATTAAATCACCTTCTTACATGGAAAGATTAATGAAAATCTCATTCCTCTTTAATTTTCAACTATGTCTGCTATAGTTTTGAATAGTCTGCTGCCTTAAACTTTTTGGGGACTCCATGTTGCATTCAATCTTCTGAATTTGCCTTACTCTTTCCACTCTCTTCAGGATTGTATCTGTCTCTCACTCAATGACTTTAGCAGTCAGCCACTACTGTGTAGGTAGGCTCACTTAATGAAAACAGACATATCATCCAAGGTCAAAAAGAGCATATATACAATGAAGAAACATTCTTTTCCATACTATTATGCTTCTCTCTTTTATAAAAACACTCCTAAAATTAAAACTTCCTTCCCTTCCTGATCTCCTTCCTTTTCTTGCTTTCAGTTTTCCATTTTACTTCACTTCTCAACAGTTGATCTCCACAATAATGGAAATAATAACAATAATAGTAATAGTAGCAGAATGCTAACTTTGAGTGAAGAACAATTTTAAGTAATTTATTTATATTTATTTACACCCCCCCCCCCAATAGGTAGGTATTATATTAAAGTCGAATTTTACAGGTGAGGAAACTCAGGCATGGAGAGGTTAGAAAAGATTCCACAGGTCACAGAAGTAGCAAATTCAGTATTGGTGCTTATGCATCTTGGCTGAACCACCATGCCACATGGCCTTCACCCTGCAGGTTTTTCAAACATGTAAATAACTATCACCTTTTAAAATATGTAAATAACTATCATTTTTGTTATTTAATAGCTAGTGATTTATAAACACTTATAAACTGCATGTAAACACTTACATATAATCAGTAAATATTTTAGAACATTATTAAAAGATCCAGAGAATTATTTGAATTAAAATTTGCATCTGTCATGAAAGATAAAAAGTTTGTTTTAGGGTTTCTTTAAGAAGCTCCCATATATTCCTTCAATTGAAGTAAACCCTGTGTAGTGCCTTAGAGGGCTTCCAAAACCACATCTCTGCAATTGTGGTTGGGTTACATTATATACAGCCTGAGGCTGAGACCCTCTTACAGTAAGCTCACACCTCTTTACCCTTCTCTGCACATAGACCTGCTGTCACAAGCTCCCACATCCCATACATGGCCATGGTGTTTATAGGCAGGTATTGAAGGAGAGTGAAGGCACCATTCCTGTTACTCTGTCACTTATTAGAGCATAGAAGGTATCAGTTCCTGAACTGACATTAAAATCCTTTAGTTCAATTATTGGCATTGAAAAACTCTTTTAAAATATGTCCTTTTGGTAAGATATTATTTTTTGGTATCATATCTAGCCTCATAGTTACTCAATATGTCTTTGAGTTCAGGCATCCAGTTATAGAAAACAATTCTGTTTCTTTTAATTTTCAGACTTCTGGAAGCAAATTTCCATGGCTCAATATTTAGTCTTACCCTTGGCAACTGAATGACAAGTTGCATCCTCACACTGTGATCAGGAATTTCATAATGTTAAATTACTGGGAGTGATGTCCTTAGTCCCCACCATGCCAAGATTTCTTTCTGATACTCAGAGTTTTTGAAGATCAGTTTTGTGAAAGAACAGACAAGAATTCTGATTCATCTCTACATGGCTGGACTACTTTTGCAGGCATCAAATAAAGAAGATCTTTCCAAAACCTTGAGTTAAAAGACAGAGATTTATCAGCCTTCCACTTTAGAATTCTGTGAGATTTCAAAAGCTCTAATGATTCTGGCAAAAATGTGAAGTCACTGACAGGTGTAAATTCAATTAAGATAATTTTTATTTTCCTTTCCACAAGTGCTTCATGAAGTCCACTTTCAAGTTCATATCTGACTTCATTAGACATGTAACTTTTACTGAGGACAATGATTAGTCTTCGGCTTTTCTCTATTAATGAATGAACTTCATCAACAACAGCTGAAAATGAGAGGTATAGCAGATTAATTAAAAAAAACTGAAAAGGTGGGTTTGAAATATAATTAAAGAAAAATGAAAAGGTGACTTTGAAATAAAAATATTTTATGGATACTAAATCATTTCATCATTGTAATTACCCTATGAAGGTTTTGTTATTACTGCCATTTTACAAGTAAAGTCAAAGCACAAAATGGTTAGGTAACTTTCCCAGAGTCATACAATGAGTAATTCTGAAGCCAGGTGTTCTGGTTCTAGAAACCTAACCATGGCCTCTTCATACACAAGAAGAAGCATGCTAAAATCAGGATTTGATCCTGCCATGATTCTAGAACAGATGTTGATAAATCTTTTCTATAAAGGAACAGGTAGAAAATATTTTAGGCTTTGTAGGCATACTGTCTTGTCAAAATTAAATTGATATAAATTTAAAAGGCTGCCACAGACAACACATAGACCATGAGCAAGGACATGTTTAATAGTGGCAGATTGCATTTGACCCATGAGTGGTAAATGGGTAAATTCTGTTCTAGATCTAACACTATTCAAATGAAGTTCTAGCCAAAACTAGTTATAACTGAATAGACATTCTTTATTTTCATTTAAGAACTAGCAAGAAATTTATTTTCAAAATGATTCCTAGAAAACTGCAGAATAAAGTTTACTTAAAGATAAGCAGAAATGTTTTCTGAGACAATATATATTCTGAGATATGAAGAAATAAAAGGAAAAAAAATCAGTGTAATACATCTACCATTTGACATCTTGTTTCCTTTGAGAAATTATTATTAAAAAATAGCATATTTTCTCTTTCTAATTTGTAATATTTTTCTTGATAACTTGCAATATAGAAGGGAAAATCTGCAAATGTTTCTGATTTACTGCTATATTATTAATGTCTACCTCTAGTTAGAATTTGGGACAGCAATGGCAGTACTAAGTATGGGAAAAATAAGTGACTAATGTAAACAATAAAAACATTTGTATTGTATCAACCTCCAAGAAAATTTGACAAATTTCAAATATTTACTATGGAATCTTCATTTTTTTATTCTAACTGTAATTTGTTTCAATATGTGTTATGACCATTTGTATTCATATATCAATAAAAACATTAAGTTTTATAACTAAATTTTGACAGGAATCACTGATTTCCTCACTTTCTCACTCATATCAACTAAATAAAAAACCAGCATTTTCTGGTAAGAGTTAACCTATGTTTTGTCCAAAAGATCATATATTAAATTGGGAAATGGTTCTGCTATACATAATATTCAAAAAAGGTTTCTTATTCATGGAGGGGCATTTCTAGATTAATGTCTCATGAGGATATCAGTTTCGGACCTGGTTCTTAGAATGGAATTCCCATTTCTTTACCTGAAGATTCAGTGAACTAGGCAAGAGAATACAGAGGCTGGCCTAGACAGGATATTTTCAGAAGCAGTTTTCTGAATTCTTTCTAGTGAATTCTTTCACTATGGAGTATATTGATTTTTTGTTTATTCATTATATAAAGTACAAAACTCATTTACTTTTAAGTGAAAGCAGGATAGTCTTTTTCAAGACTAACCTATTTATTTCTTTAAGAAAGATGTACCTCCACTAGTTTTTTATTTAGCATTTCCTTTCTTACCTCTTCCAGGTACTACATCTCTTTCAAAAATGCATAACTTATACCCATAATGTTTCTCCAATACCCTGGGCAAAATTTCCACAGCAAAGTTATGCTCCTCTCCATTTTCAGGTTGACACTCTTTTAGGTATGACACAAAAGCATCATATGTTTTTCCATCTAGGAGATAAGGTTATCTTTTAATTAGTGTGCAAATAAAAGTTTATTTAAATACAAATTGAGTGGAAGTCATGAATAATAAGAATAGGATCACTGAGGAAGAAAAGTTGAACATAGCATCTTAATGTACAAATTCATTCAGCTGCATAAATACATATGATTCATAAATACATATGATTTTTATATTTATTACTCCTCAATATAACACTGTTTAAAGATAAGAAATGTTTCTGACAGAAAACAAGTTAATGCTAAAACAAGAATAGTTAGACTAGATAATCCCAAGATCCTTCAAATTCTTTTTGGTCATATGATTTGTTTATTCTTTGAATTATTCTTTATCCCTGACTTCTTAAGTTGTCAAAAATAAGAAACCAATTAAAAGACAAAAAAAAAGATAGCACTCAAACATTATATGCTTCATATGAAGTACTCATTTACAAATTAATTATATGCTTCATATGAAGTACTCATTTACAAATGAATTTGCTAAACGTATGCATCAAGACTTCCACCATTTAATGCCATGAAATAGAAAGAAATATAAAATATAGATCAGGGATTTAAAGGAATTTAAAGGAAATAGAAGGTCAAGAGGCACAAATATACCTACATTCCAAGATTGGAAAACAAATCTCACCTTAACCTACTCTATGTGATTCTACAACCCCAAAGTCAAATACAGCTTGGAAACAACATTTACCTCTTCTAACAACACCACCCCCCAAAAAAAAATATTTAGAGAAATGAGAAAACTGAACTGCGCAACCCTGAGAATGAGAGTCAAGGTATGATAAAATTGAGAAAGGCATGTGTAATATACCAATTTGTTTTCTAAGCAGGACTAGAAAAGATTCTACACTCTTATTTCTGTGAATATGCTATCATTAGGGTATGAAGTGAAACATGCAGTGGGACAGGTTGGCAGGGAGACATTCTACTGTACAATTTCTTAGACATTGTGTTCTTTGAACTATGTGTGACCTACACAAACATATACAAACATATACACACATGAAAACAAAAGCCAGGGACAATTATTTTGAAGTTGTAGACCTTGTAATCCCCTTTAAAAGCAGGGAATTGAGACCTAACAGTCTCAACAGACCAATTAAAAATAGAGGTCAATGTGTAAAAGAGATAAAATAATGGCTTTGGGGACAAAACAGATGGACCTCAAAGTGGTTGTGTTAAGTGAAATAAGTCACTAAGTGAAAGGTAGACAATGGATGGTTTCATTGACTGATAAGATATAAACTAACAAAAACATGTACACAGGTAAAATACATCAGGAACAATTCTTAAACTCACTGAAAGAATTGGTTACCAGATGGAACAGCGGGTGGGTGGGAGGAAGGAATCAAGAGAGAATGAGGAAGGGAGGTAGAGGGTTATTGGCATGGGTAGTAGTTGGGTGATTGGAACATATGCACATATGTAAGAGCAAAAATAAAATGCCAATATGAAAATCAAGAAAAAATAAAAGAAATAGGAGTCAATTAAAAACTGGCTATATAGAGATTAGAACCCAAAACATCTGACTTGTTGTTCAAAGTTCCTATAGGCACATCATATAGCATTCTTTGCCAGGTTAAAGTAATGGACCATATGTAATTTATATCAATTTAAATGATTTTTATTGAGTTCATACACTGCAAAGATACCCAGATGGTGTGTGAACAATGGCATCCTTTGTCAGGTTAAAGTAATGGACCATATGTAATTCATATAAATTTAAATGATTTTTATTGAGTTCATACATTGCAAAGATACCCAGATGGTGTGTGAACAATGGCATGCAGACGTACAGAGTGCTCTGGGGCTCACGTACTTCACTAGACATCTAGGAGGACATAGCACACATAGAAAATATTTGGGCAACAATAAGTGAGAGAAAATATGGCACAGACAATATTAACATTAAATGCTACATACAGAACATGCTTTCCTAGGAAAAACCTCTACCATACATTTAGTCAACATTAAAATCAAAATAAGATGAAGACTAGTTTTTCTTTATTGAGTTTCTTCATGAAACTATAAGATGAGACAACTCAATATTTTGACATTCATTACCTGTTAACGTTTCATCTCTTCTCATGAAATGTCTACAAAATAGAGCCAAGTCAACTCTATAAATGACACCCACAATTACCAGGCACACAACTATCACCGAGACCACAATAGCCACGATCATCCCTCCAGTGAAGATGTGGCTTGGGATATCAACCATATCTTCTAGAAAAGAGAAAGTGAAAATAATTACCCAAGGAAATTTTATCAATGTGTTCTACCATCTCACTGTGAAGTCCTATCCCAGTCACCTACACAGTACATGTCCTTGAGTTATTCTTGCCTGGAGTAGGAATGGAATAGAGATCTTTCTCCAACTTCAAAAAGTTAAAATGTATACAAAGATATTCAGAAACCTGAACTGAAAGCATCATATGGTAGCCTATCTTATCTGTAGAAATCAGGTCTCTAAGATGAGAAGACACTGGGGTGAAATGTGGAGAAAGCCAAACATGACATCAACTCACACGTTAAGAACACTGAGAGTACAGATTGATATGAGTCTTGATCAAACAAGCCCTGGACTGAGATGGGCTTCCTGCTTAACTCCCTTACTGACTCTGTATCTTAGGGAAAGTTATTGATACCCTTAAACTTGGCATCTCCATCCGTAATACAATGCTACCGATAGTTGTTACTTAATTTATAGAGTTACTGTTTGGGGAAATTTTGAGATATTACATTAAGATATTATATTACATTAACATAGTACCTGACACATAGCTGATAATTTTAACATATATATTCTTCTACAAATACACTCTAACAAAAAGAAAAAAAAAAGAAAGAAAAGTGGTTCAATTTGAAAAATGATTCAGCTAATTATGTACAATCTGAGATAATACTAAGTAGCATAAAGGTTAAGATAACTTTTAACAACCATCCCCAAATACGATAATGGACACTAAAGACATGATCAAATATTTTCTTTTCTTCTGGGTTTTCTTTCTTTCCCTGAAAATATTTTAATAATTGGAGTTATATGATAATCACTCTTCATTACTTAGTAATGTAGAGTGAATATTTCTCAAGGTCTTTCAAATTGTAAATCATAATGTCCCAATCTCAATTTTAGATTGATGATAATTTTTCATAAATACATATAATGCTGCCATGAACACATTCATGAAACTTTACACATAAATCTGATTGCTTTTAGAAATAAATCCTGACAGTGGCAGGGTATATTTCTAGGTCAAAGTGTTAATATGCATAAAACCTCTTGCTATCTTAGATTGTATAATTTTGAGGGATGAATTTTTCTAGTAAAATTAGCCATCAGGATGAAAATAAGCAGCCCCAGTTTCTGTTAAATAACTAAACTATAAATACAGTTAGGCCCTGGAGATCCTGCAAGTCTACATATCCATGGCTGTGCCACACAAATACACAAACACACATGCTCCTCCAGGAATCATGGTGACATGGAAGGCCCAGCAAAGGTTGAGCTCTGCCACCCAGTATCTATGACACATCTAAGTTACTTCACCCCTCAGGAGCCCAGTTCTTAGTTTATAAAATTAATAAGTCATGAACTTTGAGAGCTCTCTCAGGAACAACATTCTAAGTGTCTACAAATCTCCGAAAATAAAACTTTCTCCCACCTTTTTTCAGCAAAATGAACATTTTGGTGTATGTTCTTTCACCACTGGCCACAGAGCAATTATATGAGACACTTAGATTTTTTTCATTGATATTCTCAATTCTTAATATATTTGAAGCCCGCCACCTCCCTTCTTTGTCTCTGTAAGAAAGAAAAATAATTTAGTAACAGGTTCTAAATCACCTGCAATTTTATCCCAGATATCCAATGAGCCATTCTTTAAGAATTTGGTGATTTTATGTCGCATGTACATTATGCAATATGTTCTGCATTGGATATTATTATTTCATGGGGAATATCATCACATATACATACTGAGATCTTGATGGATTTTCTTGATGTGGGTTTCCAATATCAGGGAACCAATACATTGTATCATCTTTATTCAAAGAAGCAGAGCAGTTGAGCAGCACTGTTTTTCCTAGATAAAATTAACAAATAACATTCTGATTTTAGAGACTCAGATTCACCAAAGGCTTAAAATTAATATAATCAATATATGTTAACCTAGTATATAATGCTATATAACAGAGAAAACAGATATGCCTTTTTTAATTTTTGAAAAAGAACATAAAGCAGAATACATAAGCAGCAGTTACAAGTCATCACCAAAAGAATTGGTTTCTTTCCAAATATTTATGCTTAAATTAATAAAAGGGTGCCCAGCGAACTTCATGTTCAACCTGTAATTCATAGGTAGTGTCAGACTAGCACACCTACTGCAAGGTCTAGAAAAACAAAATGAATAAATCACAAAGTATATAACTATCTAAAATTTTTTAAAAATCAAAGTACAAGGACAATGAAGGCAAACAGTTAAAGTAAAAGGTAAGTCCAAACTGGCAATCATTTTATTTCTTTATAGAATTTGCTTTAGGTTATACAACATGAACAACATGAACCTGTTAACATAATGTTATCTATATAATAGATTAGATATTATAAATAGGTTAAAGGATAAAAATGGAAAGGTGGACATTTCCAGCAAAGTTGGGCAAAAAACAAAGAAAATTCTTTTTTTGCTTAAAAATAATCAGATGAACATTTTTAACTCAGAAGGAAAAAATAAATTTAAGGACTAACTGCATGGTGTTTACAGGAAATGGACAAAAGAGAAGATAGAACAATTGAGTATAAGTTCAGACCAAGATCAAGATTAAGGCACAGAAAAAGGAATGAGAATGAAAAATAGCAAAATAGAGCGTATGAAAAATGCTAATTAATACATAAAATTGAAGGTCACAAAGGCAAGGAGAGAGGAAATGAACAGAAGAAATACACAGACTAAATGGCACAGCATTTCCCCCCCAAATTGATTAATCTTATCTATTCCAAATTCAGGATGTTCAGTAGAATCCAAAGCATAATAGAAGCAAAGAAAGCCAAACCTTGGCACCTCAAAAATCAAGAGAAAAAGTTTCAAAATAAGGCAGAAGCAAATCAGTATATATAAAAGGGCATCTTTAAAGTCCATAGAAAATACTACCAACATAAATTTTTTATTGAAAAACAATTATTCACAACTTGAGACAAATAAAAACATTTTCAAGTAATTAATAGCTAAGAGAATATGCTCCTAATTTATCTGCCCTCAAAATTTCCAAAGAATCTTTAGGCTCAAGAAAATTTACCCTAATGAAAACATAATAAATATGAACAAATGAAGAGCAAGAAAGAACAAATATTTGGGTAAATATTAAAGAAGTCTGGTTATTAAAAAAAATACCAATCTCTTGTGATATTTGTAATGAATGCAGGAGAGGAATATATAAAATAATAACCCAAGGAGAGAAGAGCATGAATGAAATTAACTGCTATAAAGGTTTCTAATATAAAGGTTTCGAATGTTTGTGACATTAATACAATAAAATAATACATTTGTCATGTTATTAAGATCAGGATGCATATTGTCATTTTTAGAGGAAATGCTAATGAAGGACACAAAAAGATATAATTCAAAGGGAAACAAAGAGGATTAAATAAAGAAAGCTACTGATCTGAAAGGACCAATAAAAGGAAAATGATAAGACATCAGACAACTGGGAAACAGGTAACAAGTCAACTCCATTGATAATTTGTTAAATATAAATAAACTGAACATTAAACAGATGGGTTGCTAAAATAATCTAAATATATACAGTTTATATGAGCCACATTTGATGTATAAGGACAAAGAAATGTTAAAAATAAACATGCGAAAAAAAAAGTAAAACATGCCAATCCCGAACCAAAAAAAAAAAAAAAAACCCTAACAATTAAGAAAATAGGCATTGAAGAAAGAAGTATTATTTGATAAAGAGAGAAATTTCATGAGGAAATACGTCAGTTCAACAGGCTGAATCAGTCTATATGTGCCCATAAGAGCATCTTATGCAAAGCAAAAAGTGACAATACTAAACAAACTACCATCACAGCTGAAGATACTAATATATCACTCTCAGCAACAGGTAGAGCAAGTACATACAGATTACCAAGACTATAGGTAGATGATACGAACGATACCATTAATCAACTTAACCTAACTTTCATTTATAGAATGATGAAACTAAAATTTACAGAATATAAACTTGTTTCAAATGCACTTGGAACATTTATCCAGGTCCACCATATGCTGTCCCTTAAGCAAGTTACAACAAATTCAAGAGTGAAATGGTAAAGTGCATAATGGAATTAAATTGGACATTAATAATAGAAAATAACTATGAAATCATCCAGATATTTGTAAACTAAGAAACTTAAATAATCCACCAGTGAAAGAAAAGATGCGATAAAGGATTTTTTTTTTAAGTTTGAATTAATAGGAATGAAAACATAGCCTACCTACACTTATTGAAATCAGCTGATACAGTCTTTACAGGGAAACTTAGAGCTTAAATTGCATTTATTACATGAGATGCTTTCTCTAAAATTTAACATTGAAATTGATTCTAAGAGACAAATTAAACCCAAAGTTGGAAGAAAATATTAGATGAGAGAAGAAGGCAATACATACAGAAAGCAGGCAAACACAAATACAAATGGCAAAGCATCAGTGTCACACTGAGTCCTAGTAGTCATGTAAACAACTGTTAAGCTATGGTCAAAAGATGTGGGCTTTGTAAACAAGCATCAGACACTTGAATCCCAGTTCTGTCACTATCCAGTGATTTGACTTTACATTAATTACTTCACCTTATTGAGCAGCAGTAATTTACTCCCTAAAATGGTAATAATACCCCTCCTAGCACCCAACACAATATTTGGTATAAGATACATAAATTCCCTTTTTCCTTCCTCCCTTCATTTCTTTATTTGAAAGAAATTGCTTAACAGTACATGTGGTTTCCATCTACAATCAATCCAGCCATTGACTCAAAGTGATTCAATTAATCAAATATTCAAACCACATAATAAAGTTGAACCATTTCTTCAGAGTATTATGAATTATCAGAAAACCAGGAAATGAAAGCCATTAAGAGAAAAGCCATACACAGTGACTAAAACACTGATCTACAAACCATAGACAGTTCCATTATCTTTTGACCAGTTTGTTTTCTTCCAACTTTGGGTTTAATTTGTCTCTTAGAATCAATTTCAATGTTAAATTTTAGAGAAAGCATCTCATGTAATAAATGCAATTTAAGCTCTAAGTTTCCCTGTAAAGACTGTATCAGCTGATTTCAATAAGTGTAGGTAGGCTATGTTTTCATTCCTATTAATTCAAACTTAAAAAAAAATCCTTTATCGCATCTTTTCTTTCACTGGTGGATTATTTAAGTTTCTTAGTTTACAAATATCTGGATGATTTCATAGTTATTCAATTCAAACAATGCAAACATTCAAACAATGACAGGCTTTTCCTGCTTTTGTAATGTTTTTCACTAAATATTGAATGTGTTGTGCATTCCATATTGATCAACAGTGAGAGTTAGCCTTGGAAGACTTAATTATCCCCCCGCTCACGCATGGTGAATATATGTACATCAAAATATACCTAGTTCCACTTTAATATACTCAGGATTTGGTCCATGAAGAGCTGGACTTATAATACTGTCACCTAAATGTCAAAAAAGAAAAAAGAATTGTATTAGTGTTTCACCAAATGTTTATAAGATAAAATTTGTTGTAATAATGTAGTAATGTAATCCATACAAGAAAGATTCTTAGTCTTCACTCTACATTCACATTAGTTGTACTTCTATGAAATAATAGTTGCAACTAACATTTTTGCTTCACTGTCACCAGGAAAGTTCACACAATTGTGATGAAGGAAGGAAAGGTTAAAGAGATTTGAAGATGCTACTCCACTGACTTTGAAGATGGAGGAAGTGGCACAAATCAAGGAGAACAGTAGCTTCTAGAAGCTGGGAAAGATAAGGAAACTTGTTCTCTTTGAGAATCTCCAAGAAAGAACACAAACCTGATGAAAGCTTGACTTGAGTCCAGTAAATCATTTCAGACTTATAACCACTAGAACTATAAAGTAAAATTGTATTGTTTGGAGACACTAACTCATGATCATTTCTACATTAGCAGTACATGATGTATAGCTATGTAAGTGGATGATGAAATGAAGAACAGAGTTGTGGATGCCAAGAGCTCCTTTCACTACAAGCCCACCATGTTCTTAAAGGAACCATCACAGGAATTTTACAGTTTCCAAGATGATGGAAAAGATTATCTAAGTGGACTTCACCTGTCTTCAAATACTGAAAGGTGATGTTAGTTTAAGGGATCAGATTTCATTCGTGAAGTTTCTGATGGCAAACAAAACCACTTGGTAGAAGCTATAAGAAGGTGTATTTGAACTTAGAATAAAAAACTTCTCAACAATCAAATACTAACATTTGGACCAAGATGCTGACACTGTGTGACTTCGTATAATTACTTGGTAGTTCCCAAAAAGAGACTGAGTATGCACTCTCAGCAGTTTCCGTGAAGAATATCTTTACTGAGTGAGGTTTAATTAAATTACTCTAAGATCTCTCTGTCACTCTAAAATTTCAGGCTTCAATTTTTCTGGTCTACATAATTCAAGTTCATCACAAACTAGATTAGAAGTCATCACTCCAAAAATGCATGATTCCTTTCCACCACCACACCTGTGCTCTGTACATCCCTCTATCACAATGTCTTATCCCCAGCAAGTCCTCCTGCCTTTCACATCCATTAAATTCAGCTTCCAAGATTCATCTCTTTTTCTACACCAGACTCATTCTGTGACATTAACATCTCCCAGATGGTTCTACCTTCATGTGCTATGGTACTTCTGTCTGGTCTCTGGTCTCTCCTGATATTAATCAAGTTCGTTTATAATAGCACCCCACTCTATTTCATATTCCTGCTTCCCTTCCCTTCCACTATCCAGTACAGTTTACTGAATACATGCATCCTTAATAAATATTTGCTGAGTGGAAATATACACTTAGCACAATTTAATCAAATACCAAATAAGAGAACTAACTCGTGGTACATTTACCTCTATAAAGCTTTATTCATTACCTCCCAGAAACTTTTTCAGAACATGGTGGGCTTGTAGTGACAGGAGCTCTTGGTATCCACATGATTTTGATCCTGTATCTGAAATAGTGCTTTGGATACAAGTCCAACCGACTTTCCTCTGGTTTTCTATATCACTTTAGAAGAAAAAAGTATCCATTTCACTAAAATACATTTGCTTCTTCCAGACTGTATAAATGGTCT
The DNA here is from genome assembly GCA_004024945.1 of Uropsilus gracilis. Taxonomy (NCBI): domain Eukaryota; kingdom Metazoa; phylum Chordata; class Mammalia; order Eulipotyphla; family Talpidae; genus Uropsilus; species Uropsilus gracilis. The sequence goes on from PVHY01012109.1 coordinate 19,672, forward strand.
TACCTTTATTTATTATGATATTAAAGGTTTTGGTGACATTAAACAGTGTTCCATTATAATCAACAAAATTAATGCAGGTATAATTTCCCTGATCTTCAAAACCTGCATTCTTCTTTATATGTGAGCGTTCATTGTCTTCTATCTTTTCACAGTTCTGTTTTTCAAAAAAGCAAGTTGAAGTGTTCTAAGTAAAAGCAATATATATTACAATGATTCAAGAAACAGTATCTTTAGAGGAAAACAGAATGAAACTAGCAATTTTTGAGTAAGTGCTCTGGTTATTTTGCACTGTTTCTTTTGAAACAATGCAATACAGGCCCATTACTTAATCACCATATCAACACATGCAGGAAATAAAAAATATAGGAATTGTAACCACTTTCATAATTTTCATTTAAAAAATTTTATATACATTTAGAAGGAAGCGAAAAAGGGATGGGAGAGGGAAGAGTCAGAGAGAGAGAGAAAGAGAGAGAGAGAGAGAGCAATACAACACCCCAGGCCTAGTTTGGGTCAAAACTTTCTGCACAACTCTATCTCATAATACTTTTAGTCTGATTCCATTAATTCCATGGATCACCCACCTTAGAGGTGAATATTATATGTGGGGGCAGAATTATTCAGAACTGAAACCTAGCAAACTCTTGGCTCATTTAATATCCTCCATTAGAAAGCAATGGACTATGGTAGGCATGGTGGTGCTGGCCTGTAATCCCAGCTACCTGGGAGACTGAGGCTAGGGATCACTTGAGTCTGTGAGTTCAAGATAGCCCCAGGCATCACAGCGAGACCTAGTCTCTTAAAAAAAAAAAAAAAAAAAAGCAATGGACTGATTCATAATGCATCAAAAATATTCAAATCATATTCATATGTTCAAATAATAGAGACTCAAACAAATTTCTTTACTCTAAATTTCCATACAGATCACATGAATTAGCAATAACAGAAAGTCAGAGATCACAGGGAACAGGCTGATGATTAGTGGGTGATATGGTGGCAGGAAAAACATGGGGACTACAATGATGTAAGAAAAAAATGTAATTAACTAATAAAAATTAAATACTGTTGTATGAAATACTAAGATATGAATATGAGATTACATAGTCCTTAGCTTTTCACAATAACCAATGTTGTATAATTAAGATTTGAACAAATAAAAAAAAGATTTGGACAAATAATTTATTGTTATATTTCCAACTGTAGAAAAAAAGTCACCTTCTTCAGTCAAGACATTAGTCAGAAATAGATGGATTCTGAAGCAACCTAATAGCCCAGTGGGAAAATAGGAGTTGAATTGATGACCTGGACTATATGACACTGCTCTTGCGGCTATCCTTCAAGGAGAACTGCTGCCCACACACTCCTCACTCAAATCACAAAGCAAGTGGGCAAGCAGGACTGGCCCAGAGGGTGCTTCAAATAGGCTGTGCAGCACCCACATCTCACATTAGTAAATTGCTTTTGCATAAGTCACATTTTCCTAAATCTTGACCATTTCTTTAGAAGTCCATTCATTTTTATATCCAAGTTATGTGCTTACCAATATAGCTTTCTTGCTTTCCCTTACCTCCTCTCCCTAGAAACAAGCCATATTCTATAAGCAGACTTAGAATCCTTAACCCTCAGTCAACTGACTGGCTAAATCATTCTCAATAGCTATATTTTCTAAATCTAAATGTACATGAATGTTTAATTTATTACTAAATGTTTGCATGTTGGGATTTCTTGAAACCCAGTCACTGAACTTCACAAGTTTCATAAAACATTTTTATCTTTGACAGGAAATAGAGTCAAATGAAGTCAGTACTGACTCAAATGTTTAGAAAATACTTTATAGAAGCAGTATACTTGAAAAAAGTGCAAGTAAACAGTGTTCAAGCAAAGATACAAACAAAAATTTCTAAAGAATATCATCAGCTGTTAAATTTTTCCCAAGACTTTTTCAGACTACCCTCCCATATCTTCAAAACTTCCATGACAGAATTGTGCTTTGTTTTTTCTATAGAAATAAACATTGTTGCATATATTTGTGCATACATGTGTGTGCATACTATATACATATGTGTACCACATATATGTATGTCTATATCTCATCTCCATAGTATGTTCTAAAAGAGCTCTTAAAAGTCAGTAAGTTAAATGTACACCAACTGAAGAAAAAAGAAAGTCCACAGAAGAAGCAGCAGTAAATAAAATACATACACACACACACGCACACACACACATATATCAAAGTTTATCATTAAGTTTATCACTAAGACTGGAAATATGAAAGACACTAAGAGTTACAGAAATTTTGCATGTCACATTTGTAAATATTCTATCAGTATTACGTCCCAGTATGGATATGTGAAGAGAGGGTTTTAAATTGGTAAAACTCCCTGCAGAGGTTGACAAAGCAGACCCAAAGACATAAACATACTAATAGCCTTTGATCTAGTAATTCCACTATTAGAAATTTACATAAAGATTTAACACAATGATGTGAAATATACATATATATTTTTTAAAAATTACCTTTTGGGGATGATAGTCATCATTTTAAATGTCTTACAAATAATAGTGAAAAGAGTCAGTAACTGATGTCCATTAACAGAGGATACTTGCATCTATCAATAGAATCTCATGTATGGAAGAATACTTAAAGATGTGGGGATTAATCACAACAAATTTTGGTAGATTAAAGAAATAAATAAGTGGTAAAATATGCCACTTATTAAAAGATTATATTTACACAGAAAAAAAGGAATTATGGATGATTTGCATTATCTTTATTATTCATTTCCTCATCTTCTAACTTCCAAAATGAAATTTTGGAATTTCAAAATTTTCTTTTAAAGAATGTATACAATGGGATTTAAAATTTTAAGCATATGTAGCAGAAGAAAATTAAAATCCAACATTCTTAAAATTGAGAAGATTAAGACAACATTTTCAAAATTTAATTACTAAAGACTCAGGAAGAGAAGGAAGGGCAGGGAAGAAGCCATTGTCATTTGTTCAGCACTTAAGATGGGGTAGAAACTGTGTGCTTCATTCATCAGCACATGGCAGCTGCCCCAAGATGGCACCTCACTCAGACAGGCCAGCTGTGATGGTGTGAGTGATGTGGCCTGTGTGTTAGGCACCAAGGTTCCCCAAGTATCAGATTCTGGTTCTGGAATTTTGTCTTTTTTTACTGAGTTTTAAAATATTTCAAATGTATTACCTTATACACTACAGTTCTGTAGGTCAGGTTTTTATAATAATAATCTTCACAGTTTACTTCCAAAAGTTGATTAACATATGCATTTCTACTAGTTACAAGTGTTTCAGGAAAACAGCTGTGTTTACTCTTACTGATGACCTTTAATGACCATTTCTTAGTAGCATTTGGATTAAGGCTATGAAAAAAAAAGATTGAAACATATTTTATAATTAGTACAGAGACATTGCAATTAGAATCAATATAATGAAATTTGTTATCTTACATTGGTATAAAGAGACTCATTTATTGTTACTCAAACCCTGCTCTTCTTGGCTCAGTATAGTGAGAAATTTAACAAGAAGTGATAAAGGGTAAGTAAGAAGTGATAAAGGAGAAAACCTGAGCAGCCACACATACACACACACACACACACGTGTGCTCAACACCTTATTACAGATCATAAAAACATTAGAACAGAAATTTTAAAACTTCAATGATCTTTGAAAATGAACAAGTTAAGATGTTCATTATCCAGGACAGGGAGTATGGTTATTTTTTTCAAGGGGTCTATAAACAAAGCCCAGGACTTGTTTTCCAAATATTTTTCTACGCTTTTTTGGATTTTGTATTTCTCAGGGTAGCTTATTCCAATTCAATTTATTTGACTCAAGGTATCATACCACACTGGTGTAATGAAGATAATTATTCCCTTTTATTAGAGGAGAAAAGCAAACTTCAGGCAAAGCTAAATAATCTGCATAATATCACACATCTGGCAAGCCATAAGGTCAGGATATAAAAGCACATCTGTTTCGTCCTAAAGGTCTGATGTGATTTTATAATACCATGTTTGCACAGTAATGTAAACCTGAACCTTTCCTTTCCGTATGAGTTTATACAGAACAAGGAGCATATGAGAGTTGCTTGGTCCTTGGAAAAGACTCAAAATCCCATTAGCAGCATCCTCTTCTGAGATGTTTCTCTGCTTTCAACCTCACTAAACTGGACAGAGAAGCACTTCTGGATCCCTCAATCTTGTTGCTTACAAGGACTAGGGCACACACATATTCCCATTGTATTTGACCATTCATGCTCTATCTCTCAAATCTCAATGCCTAACACTTAACAAGTACTGACTGGCTGAACACTTCCATATCCAAGACACTGCACTGGAAAACTCACCATGAAGAACTCAGAACCAGAGCTGTGACTATCACAGTTTTCACCCCCAACAAAATTAGTCCATCCTGGTTACAAATGTTACATCTGGTCAGACACAGGAAGGAACTTCAGTAGCTGTTGCTCACCCTCCAGAGAGCCCTTACCAGGCCAACCCTGATGCTTGTTACACTAGATCTTGATAGGATTTCTTTTATTATTTTTCTGTTTTTATTTCTTTACTTCTATCATCAAGTCTCTGTCCTGAATTCCCTCACACTGAGTGGATCTTGAAATATAGTCTGACACAGTGACGTTCACCGCAGCCCTAACAAATTCACTAGCCTTTGATTATTATTGGACCTCTGGACAATTAAGGGATCATAGTTTTAAGGGAATGATTGCAAGAGTAGGATATGGTCATCTATGATCCCACATGAAACTAAAAAGACTCACCTAAATCAGTGTTCATATGCCTTCTTACACTAACATGTGTACACACTCCTGTGGCAACACAGGTTAGTGTTATTAAGACTATTTCTTTTCATTAACTTCGTTACTAACTATAAGGGCAGCATTTAATTTCATTGTTCAATAATGAAGTAATCACTCCTTTCATTAGGAAGAGCAAAGAGAATTGTAAAGATTATCTGACCCCTCAGCTCTGATTGGTTGAACAAAGTTCAAGAGTGCTATGAAACAAACCAACACAAAGAAATGATATACTCACGTTGCATTGGCAATGTAATTTCCATTGTCACTCAACTCAACTGGCCAAAACTCCAAAACATAACCACGTGGAACAACTCTGGGTGAACTACTTGAATTTAGCTCAATGAGTACATCATTTTTGTACCATTCTATGGCAGTTTTTTCATATGAGAGATTAGGTGGGCAATATTTCAGATAGAAAGGTTCTCCTTCAACTGCAGTAATGTTTTCGCGTGAAATACAGGTCTCTTCAAAAGATTAGCAAAGTAAAAGAAAAACGTAAACAGAACTACAAAGGTAATTTTTTTCTTTTCTAAAACTTTATGAGAAGTCCATTTGGTAACAAAGTTTTGAGAAATCTGTACCTCAATCCTGCAGATTTTCTTACTTTAGCATCAGTCTTTCCAAACTAACAGATAAAAATTCAATCATTCCAACACTTAAGACCCTACCAGAACATAAATGAAGACAAAACTTCAAATAGCTTCTCCCAAACAGGAAAATAACAGAACTGAACTTATAGCAACTACCAGACAGATCAGTGCAACATTTAAAAGAATGTTACACAATGCAACATCTTCCTACAGAAACCACAGAAGTTATAGTGTAACCACTCAACATAAACTATTCCTAACTGAGGATTCTCCAAGGAAATGGATACATCCAGGTCATCAGTAGTCTCTCATGTCTTGCTCCCAGTCTAACTAACCCAATCATTATCCAAGTTGATTTAGCTATATCTGTATACTTCCCCCCCTTTCCCCTCCTTCTTTCCTACCCTCTCTCTCCCCTTTTCCCCTTTTCTATTACCCCTCCCCCTTTGTGACCTCTTATATTTGAAATAACATGAAGCAGATTTTCATCTCAGACAAAGATAATTTATTTTATCCTATTCTTACTACATAAATTCAGAAAGCTAAATCATGCCTTTTTCAGTAAACATATTAAGAATTTACTTGATGCCATTTTTTTGAAACTTTATTCTCTATTCCAAGGGCACCAAATGGTTGGCAATTTTCTAAAGGAAAAATAGAAATCATTAATTGCAATAAATTCAACATTTTCAGTAGTCAGCTCCACATAAAAAAGCAAAACCTCAATATTCTCCTTAATGAAACAGTTTGTGAGTACTTGCAATTACATACCCAAGGTACTTCGAAATGTGAGTGCCAGAAGTAGCAAGAACTGTTTCCTACAATGCATGGTTTCGTGTCAGTGAGATCTGCGGAAACAAAAATGTTTGGTCAGCAAAACATTTTTTTAAAGTGTACCTGTCTGCCCTTCAGAGAAGTCTATATATATATATATATATAGCATTCTAGAGCAGAGACTTTAAAAAAATGGACCAGGAAATTATCATAGTCACCAAACCTTAGAACCTTTGGTCATATAAAACTAATAAAATTTCAAGATAATAAGCATCGAGAAGAGATCTCATATCTTTAATTTTATCAATACAAGAAAGTCTGTTGTATTATAGGTTTTCTCTATGAAGTTTTGTCTACAAGTTCAAACTTGTGGACAAAATACTTCTTTTTTTTTTTTTTTTTAGACTAGGTCTTGCTATTTTTGCCTGTGGAACCGCAGGCTCTCATTGCCCGGGGTACCACAGACTCAAGCAATCCCCAGCCTCAGCTTCCCAGGTAGCTGGGATGACAGGCGCGCGCCACCACACCCAGCTATTTTTTTGGGACTAGGTCTCACTACGGGCCCCAGGCGGGACTCGAACCGCGATCTCTGGCCCCGGCCGCTTCATAGGCTGAAGCTTACAAGCCCGAGCCACCGTGCCCGGCCTGCGACAAAATACTTCTAGAACACCTAGTATGTTACTAATAGGCTATGATATATAGAGGTATGTATGGCAATTCTGCCAGTGTGTATGTGCTGCAACATGTGCATTTGTATGTATGTTGCTCAGCTGTTTTTGTCTTGCAGCACACCAAAATTCTCATTAAGGTCTGTATTTGTGATTTGAATTTTGAAGTAACTGTTTTCTTCAGAACCTAAATTTCATAAGTAAGGAGCAAAATCTGTTTTGTTCATCACCTCATCATTGAGGTCCAGCACCATGCCTCACACACAGGTAGCACCCATTAATAGCTATTCATAATAAAGAGTGAATGGACATGTGTCCACATTTATACATTCATATGTTATTTTCAGGGTAAAGGACATATAAAATGGATATTTCATACACATCAGATACCTATTCCACTCAGTGAACTCAAATTGTCATTGATTTTTCACCTACAAGTTTGTCCTACTATTTACAAATGTAGACAGCAGACTGTGGGGAAGAACCCGAGGCATTTCATAAATAGTTTGCTGCCCTTGCTTACCACACACCAGGTTTCACCAGGCAGAAATGAGCAAAACATGTTCCCAGAACTTGCTTTGGGAAACTTGAAACACTGTAACCATGGACAATTTATATGAAAGCCTTAGAGTATGCTGGTGTGTTACCATGATGGAAATAAAAAGGCCTCTACAAAAGTAGTCATGTTGAAAGAACTAACATGTATGAAGACTTATTGGGGGAACAGTAGCTTCTCAAATTCAAATAGTTCTCTCATCAACTGCCACTCACCTCCCACACTGTTTTGAAAAAAGGGACTGTTAACACCCAAATAATAGATGAAGTTTAATGGCTAAATGACCAATTATTTGCGTCAATCCTTATGAGTAACATCACCAAGCATTTCAGATAATATGAGATAATATAATCAACAATATAAAGACAAAGGATGTATGTATGGAAAGTACCGACTTTTCATGACCAAATGAGAATGTGTCTATGGTTTGAAATCTATCCTCCCACTCCACCCACACACACATACTTTACTATTAACTCAATCTAGTCTCTTACTTCAGTCAGAAAGAAAAGTGTTATTTCCTCTGGTTAAAGTTGACATATCCTTTCAAAGGACACTGGTGGTTGTTTTTTTGTTTAATTTTCAAGATATACTAAGAGATAAAACTATTATGAGATAATTCAGCATTCTGAGTTTCAGTATGAAACAAGATTACAGTATGCAAATTATATGGTATTTGCACAGCTTTCTGCGTATGTATAAATTTTAATATATTTACCGTGGATTTCAAAGATGAACATACTAAGTAATGAAACTATCCCCTGCAGAAAAGCTACTTTGCAAAATATTATAGATACCACTAGAGTACATATTAAAATATATTTGGGAGGACACAAACATTAAATATACTGCCTCTAGGAATATTTGGGGCATGTTAGCATTATGTTTAGTATTATTTTATTGCCTTCTATAACTTTTAAATCTCTGTCTCTCTGTCTCCTCTCTCTTTTAAAAATTTATCTGATTCCCAAAGTATACATGATCATTGTAGGACAGTCATAAAACAAACATTAAAAGAAAAATTATCTACACATGCATAATTCTTTAGCATGTTTTGTATATATTTCTATTCAATTTCTATATATTTTGCATCATTAAGATGTTTGAATTATTTCATAAACTGTAATTTCCACTTAATAAATGAGCACTTATCTACATCACCCAAAATCTCTTTGGTTATATTATTTAAATTGCCACATGATGTTTCTTCATAGGGATGAATGGATTATATCTGAGAAGATATGTGCAGTTATTTAAAAAAAAAAAAGGCATGATCAGTTCCTATGTAAGCAGTACAGGTCATTTTTGGGAACATGATTGTATCCATGACTTGACTTCAATCCTCATTATCTTCTTTACCAGGTGAAAAGCACTGGGCAACTGTGCCACAATTCTTATCTAAAATTGGAATAATAATATCAACTCCTGGAACTGAAGTGGAGGTTACAGCAGTCACTATTGCAGAGTTTGGTGAAAAGCAGCTATCATTTAAATATTAGTTGACATTTTTTGTCTACTTTTATGCTGTGCACCATTTACAAGCCAAAAAGATCATTGCAAACAAGATTTAAAAAAAAAAAAAAACTTAACCATCCCTAAAAAACTTAAAACTAATTTACTGCAATAACCTTCTAAAACTACAGTGGTGTCGCTGGCCTTCCCTAAATCAAAAATAGCAACCACCTGCCTACACTTCCCCTTCCTCAGTTACTCTTAACTTTAAAATGTTAATTGTCTCTCAGGTTTGTTTGTTTTCTTTAAAATTCAATAGGCCCTCACCCTGTGTCCCTATAAATACTCCTTTCTTTTCTTAATAAAGTTGTCTCATAGTTCATACCTCCATCTAACCCCCTGCTACAACTGGATAAATCTCTTCTTGTAAATTCATTTCTTGTACCTTATGTCTGGAGACCAACATCTGGAGCCCAACATGGGGCTTCTTCATCTTCATCTCTCTGCTACCTTGCCTTGACTGTCCACTTTTATTTTTCCTTTCCAAAAGCCGTTAAACTCCTTCAGCTTACTAATTTGGCTCCTTAAAGTCACCAAAAACTGACCCAGGTTCATCAAACTTCATAATCTCATGCCAGCGCAGAGGAGGCTTAGTCTAAACCTAAACCAATATTAGTTTTCAATGGTACGTTCACTTTTATCTATACCTCCATCTAACCCCCAGGTGCAACTATGTAAATCTCTTCTCATAAATTCATTTCTCATACCTTGCGTCTGGTGGCCAACACTTTTATTGATGTTAAAACATGGAAATACAATCTAAGAATGTATTTTAAATATGATAATTGCATAATGCTGCAGCATATTCCAGGATGTTATAATAGTTCCCCCAACAGCGCAATTCTCCCCCAACAGCGCAGATAACATCATTCCACCACACCCAGCTAAGCACTGAATAGTTTCATACTTTAAATTTAAATTTAATTAGGTTGTCAAATAGGTAAAAGAGTACCTTACTGCTTTTTTTTTCAAAAAAATCTGCATTTCTTTGTCATAAATGAGACAAAAATGAACCAGTATTCACCGTTTACTTTTCATTTTTATTTTTTTTTTGTTATTCCTTTTGTCAAATCTTTAAATGCTTAGTGCTTTTCCAACTTGTTTATTTTTCCCAGTTTGTTTTCTTTTGAGACTAGGTCTCACTATTGTTGCCCATGGAACTGTAGGCTCATTTTGCCCAGGGTACTATAGACTCAAGCAATCTCCAGTCTCAGCTTCCCAGGTAGCTGGGATTACAGGCATGCGCCACCATGCCCAGCTAATTTTTTGGACCTAGGTCTTGCTATGTTGCCCTGAGAGGAACTCCAACTGCGATCAATCCCTGGTCCCCGTCACTGCTTCCTAGGCTGCCACTTACAGGCATGTGCCACCATCCCTGGCTCCTAGCTTGTTTTAAAGTTTAACTTTTAATTCCTCTCTTTGGTGTTTACCACAAGGAAGATACTATACCTATTCACTCAAACCTAGCATTCTTTTGTTTTGTGGTTTTTTTTTTTTCATTACCTCTAAAACACTCCTTTCCTGTAATGATCAGATAGCTACTTATATTACTCATTTTTTGACTTAGTTTTTTCTTTTTACATTTGATTTTTTAATCCATAATAATTATTGTGTTTGTTTGGTACAGAGTGTAACTTACTTTTTCTAAATAGCTACTATTTCTCTATGACTAGTTAGACTTGTCCATCCTTCATAGTCCATTGATACCTTAGTTATCATGTAGTAGTTCCCCATGAATATTTAGTGGAAAATCTAACACAGTATATTTGCCCATACACACACACATAAAGGATCGTTACAAACTTCCCTAAATCACCCAAGATTATAAAGTTTTCTCTAAATGAAATGGCTAATTTCCAGATATTATGTGCTTAATGTCAAGAGTCAGACAAGCTCATGACTCTTTCACCCAGGTACACAGCACAAGACCCATCCAAAGTACCTGAATAGTTGTGTCTTGTACCCCCACTCACCTGCTCTTGTCTGTAGATCTCACCTAAGCAAAGTGGCCATTGTCTAGAAAAAGACAATGCATAAAACCCCCTACTTGTAAATTACTTTAAAACTTTTTTCTGCTAAGGATGCAGAGAATTGACTGGTAGAATGCTAAGTCCCAAATTATAGGGAGTTACACTGACTCTCGGAAAAATAGATGCCAATTGCCTCACTGTAAATCACTCTTACTAGCAACATAAGTTTGAGTATCTTCTAAGATAAATTGCCTTGCTGATAATTGTAACACTGGTGATTTTTAAAATATTCTTTCTCTACAGTGTTCAAGCATAGGTGTTTTACTTAGATGTTGAGGTTATAAAACAAATATACACACACTAAGGGGAAAAAGGAAACTGTGCTGAGTTACATTTCCCAAGAGCAAGGAAAACCATTCCATTCCCATTTCCCATTCCCTTGTCTGCAAGTATCGGATGCTATTAACCATCAGGAGGTAACTCCCCAGTGCCACCTATGTGTGTGCCATCTGACCTGTTCTTCCACTCCTCCAGCTGTTGTTTCCTGCCATCCTTGCATCTCAGTTCAGTGACTGCCTTCCCAAGGAAACTGTCCAACAGCTGCTGCTCCATATAGCCTTTGCCCAGCCTGCATCAGAACTGCCTCCTCTCCAGTTCTATGATCTCTAGATTCTTCCCCTCTTTGGTGAGGTTCCAGGGCACAGGGACCCTGCCTTTGCACTCTGTTCTGGTGTTTGTGTTTGTCATACTGTCTAAAAGCTGCACAAACCCAGTTTCCCCCAAATTTGTAGCCTCCCATCCTGTCTAAGATCCTCGGATTGAGAAGTGTGCTGAGAAACCAGCACTGCATAGCCCCAAATGGGAGGTGGCTGAGGTCTCCTACTGGAGCAAGGAGAGACAGTAAAATTACACATTAGTCAGAGATGTCCACATTTGACGAAGCCTGCCTGGTCACTAATCTCTCTGATAAGTTCAGTTCAACCTTCTGGGTACTCTAACTCCCAAAGACACCTTAAATTAAACACATGTTTGGATTTAGGAACATCAAAAGTGTGAATCTGGGCTCTATCACTTAGTAGCTGGAATGTCCTTGGGTAAATTTTAAATCTCTCTGTGCTCAAATAGTGCCTGCTTCAATTGATCTGTAGCCAATAATACATCTAAATAATAATAATAATAATACATCTAAATGTTTTCTACACCGTTAGACATAGTCACTGCTTAATAAATGAATTATCACTTAAGTTAGCTATTTTCACTTTTCCAGGAAAAAATGAGAATATGTCCAAATATGAAAATACGTCCAAAACTATATGAGAGAAAGTTGATGATATTCTCCTCAAATATTTATTTGTGCTTATGTGTGCACGTACATATATAATTATATATAAATATAAGGACTTTTATATAGTTATACATATATTAATATATATTGTGCTCTAATGCACATACATACATCATATTTAAAATCATATATATTACGTATATAAATAGGCACATAAAGTGTTGTGCTCAATTGATCTTGTTTCAGAATCCCTGCTACTGAGGATGGCTTGTCCCGTGCAGGGAGGGAGCGTGGGAAGAACAGAAGGCAGTGGGAAGGGGGTACGTTGGCCCCTAAGATGAGCCATTCCTTACCTTCCAATGAGTGTTCCAGGCTTGGACAGGGAATGGATTCTTCCTTCACCGTGGAGAGAGGAGTTCATACAGAAAGCAGATGAGAAACAGCCATTCACTGCCTCCCTAAGATTGTGTAACAAAGGAAAGAGAGGAGCCACAAGTGGGGCCGGAAACCATGACTAAAGAAATAAGGCAACTCGAGAAGCTTTCTTTAAAAGAAAGAAAGAAATAGAAAGTAAGAGGAAAGTGAAAGTATCTGCCAGCTGGCAAAGCTGCCAGGGGAATGCTGCTTCTGATCTGCGTAGTCTGCCGGCGGGTGGGGCGTCTGCACTGTGCCTTGTCAGGAGATGCGCTGATGGATGCTCCCTCAAGGGAAGTTGTTCTCGCTCGGGCGTTCTTTCCAGTGTGGGGGTTCTTCTGGTTGAGGCTTAGTCCCAGTTTGAGATTCTCGGATGAGGGGTGGCAGGACTGGTATCGCAGCTTGCAAGGGGTGTGTGTTTCTCCACAGGCCCGACCAGCCTGCGGGTTCCAGGGCTACGCGATCCGCCCTGCAGGTGCGCGCAGAAACTCTCAGTCAGCTCCAACTCCTACCCCTCAGGGCGCGGCCGCTGTCCGGCCAGCGCTAAGGAGGTGGGTGGTGGCCCATACACCGCAGGGCCAGGAGGTGACACGCCAGTGCTGCTTAGTGCACCCTTCCGGCTGAGGGCCGTGAACCAGGGTAAGGCGAGGGGGGATTCAACCCGTCCTGGGCAGAGGAGCCGCGTCGCGCTTAAAAAGAGGCGACTGGGGCGGGCCTAGGACGGCCAGAGAAAGAGTTCAGAGAAAGGGGAGGTCTCGGAGGTGAACTGAAGGTGAGGAAGTGGTGTCTCAAGCCCTTAGGCCTGCGCCCTAGACGCCTTTGACCTGAGGGTGGGAGGAGTTCTCTGTTGAATAGTAATGGAAAGGGGGAACTTGACTCCAAAGTGAGGAACTGAGCTTTGTTTATCAATTTTATAGAGTGGCTGTGAGTCCTAAGGCAAATCAGGGTCAACCTTCTGTGCAGGCAGGGAACTTGCTAAGGGTGAGCACAGGTAGGGATTTCCGGGAGACAGTGAGACAAAAGGCCATAAATTCTGGGAGGACTAACTGGAAACTTCCTGGAAGATGCAGGCGGTAAAATCTAGAAAGGCTAACTCAAAAACAGTGGATTTCAAAAGGCTAACAAGACCCCAAGACTAAGGGAATTAAAAGTAAAAACTTTAAGAGCTGTGAAACTGCCCCCAGGGTAGTGTACCCAGAATAAGTGTGGAGAGGGAGAATCAATTATAAAGATGCATTTCCGAATAAATAACAAAGCTTTGAATATCCACAAGACACCAGCCCACAGTGGCTTGTGCCTCCTGCCTCCCACTCCTCACCCCCACCCCCTCTCCCCTATGCCCCCTTTCCCATCCCCAACACTAACTCCTCCTGAACCCCACCAAGCTACAACAGCACTTGGGTGTCCTTGCTGTTGTGCTTTCCTTCTCTAGACAAGCTGTTCTTTACTTTTCAGAATAAACTTTACTTCTCTCTGCTTATCAAAAAAAAAAAATCTATGAATTCCTTTTTCTGATTTTGTGGAACAAGAACTCAAGTAATTCAAGGACTAGATTCCTGGCTTTTCACAGCTAAGCTGTGGTGGAAAATAGCAGTAGCTGCAGCAGCACACACAAGCTTCAGTCGAAGCCAGAATAGGTGTTTAGATTGATGAGTTTATTTGGATCTCTCAAACAAAAATTGAGAGTGGAACTGTTGCTTCACAGGCAAAACGTTTAATGAAACATTGATTTTTCACTCTTTGTACCCAATCAAATACTTTTACATAGTAAAAGAAAGTCAAATAGTTTTCTCATTTTTAATTCAATTTTTAAAGCATCTGACAAAGCTCAACATTTTCTTGCTTCTCAATGCTTGCAAAACAAATAAAAAGACATACTCCTGAACTAGTAAAGACCATCTATGAGAAACCTAAAGATAACTTCAAAATTAGTAGTCAAACTTTTTGCTTTTTCCTAAGACTGGAACTAAGAGAGATATTAGTTCTCACCTAAAGCAATCATGTTCTAATAAGTAAAGAAATAAAAATAAAAGCCATATTATATGCACCCTGGTATTTTTTTTACCGCATTCTTCATAATAACTAAAATCTGAAAAACAACCTCAGTATCTGCTGGCAGATGATTGGACAAAGACTTGGCACATATACAAAATGGAACACATTCAGAAATTGTAAATGTCTATTGGGTATTCACAAAAGAGATTATGGAATAGTTCATTAAAACATTTTAAAATGCAAAATATGAGGTAAGACAAACACAAGATTATGGAGCCCAAGAAAATGATTATCAAGTCTGTAATATGATGTCCAATATATTTGCTTGGAATGATTCCAGAGGTGGTTCTGTACTTTCAAGTAGATATGTAAAGAAGGAAATAAAATCAGTTCCAAAATTCTTTATATACACAAATCAACAGCACACCTGTCATTCTTGGTTATTTGGGGAGCACAGGTGTAGCTCTGTAGCAACCATGGCTATTGATTGAATTCTTGTCTTGGTCCTTTTTTTTTTTTTATTAACACAAAAATTTGAAGATTTTGTTATTATTATACTCATTTTATCTAAGAAACTAAGCTGTAGAGAATGTAAATAACTTGCTCATGGTCACAGAAAGTTGGTTAGTAGTTGTGGATAACAAGTCCATATTCTCTGTTAATTAGTCAACTGTGTTGCATCTTTCTCACTGGTTAATTTTTTAGTAATGCAATAAAATTTGACACATACAATTGCAATACTCTACATAGACAATGTATCCAGATTTAGCAAGTAAAAATACAAGACCCCTAGATAATTTTAAATTGAGAACAATTTCATCTCAAATGTCATTCTGTGAATTAAGCTTTAACTGATATATTTTATAGGGCAACCTAAATGCAAGGAGTATAGATTTTGATTATACAACATCTAGAGGGATGGCTATCTGCAGATCCTTTAGGCAACCTCCCAGAAATAAAACTTCTTTCCAGGCAAGATTATGCAAGGCTTCAATGTCAGTGAATTCAGTGAATTCAATTCATATACCCCTGAGTATATTCCCCACTGAGGGTCAAAAAGTGACATTTTCTTGTATAGGTTAAATATAGAATCACACTTTATTAAACAGCAGAGGGCAGGATATCCATGCACTTGCAAAACCTGAGGTTTTAGGATTCCCAGTCCCCATTCTTGGACTGGGAATGTGGCTCCTGAAGGGATGTGAAGTGCTTTGGAGAACTGAGGGAGCATCATTGACTATGGACCATCAACTTCAGTTTGGCCACATCAATTCTGCCAAAATGCCCTTTTTACTTCATAGAAATGATAAAAGCAATTTTTTCAGCTTAAATAAAGTTTTTAATGGGATGGGAAGGTATAATATATTCTGTTATGGTCATTGTAAAATTATTTATAATGACTGCTATTTAAGTTGAACACAGATGTCCAACAGCAAAGAGTTGCACCTGAGAGCTATAGCACAAACATGAGGTGGGACATTATAAATATTTTAAAACATTAAAATATAATTTGCATGCCAAATGTTTTTATTATGCTGTTTACTAAGGAAAAACACAAAATTGACTCACTATACTTAGCTATATAAATATTAAGTGTGAAAAAAATTTAAATACAAAGATAAAACCTAAATGTTTAAAAGCCAAAATCTTAGGATGAATGACTTGGGAATGAGTTCTATTTCCTTCTTTAATACTTTGAACTTTTCTATAATACAATTTTCTCATTTTTATAGTGAATGAGAAAAATATTTCTCAGCAGAATAAAAACAGTTCACTGTCCGTATCAGCAGATACCTCAACCATAAATTCAATCAACCACTGACCAGAAAACCACTCTCTGTAGTTATATCGGAATGCTTGCTTCAATACCCAGCATGTGCAGATTTTTTTCTTGACATTATTCCTTTAACAATTCAACATAAGTACCACTTACATATAGTTCACATTGTATTAGGTCTTATAAGTAACTTGTAGGTGACTTAAAGCATCCAAGAGGATGGACATAGGTTGTATACAAGCACTGTATGATTTTACATAAGGAATTTGAGCACCATCAGATCTCAGTATTTGTAAGGGTTGGAGTCATGGAACCAGACCTTTGCAAATATGGAGGGGCGGCAAGTCTGAAAGAATTTGGGAACTGAGAAATAAACCTTTGGATGAACAATTAAGATCAGATATACTTCAACAGAATAAATATCAAGATGATAAAACTAAGCCCCCAGTCACATCAGATATATTAAATTCTGGAATATTAGGATGAAGAATTACTAAAGATGTTCTGCTTGAGGGAAATTCTTCCAAGTTACATTAAAAAACTTAACTTTAAAAAGTTTAGCTCAATGTTAGAAATATATATTGATGAGGAAAGGGGGATAAAAAGAGGAAGGGGGGGAGGGGAAGCCAGAAAAAGAGCCCTAAATCACAATGGGGGAAGATAGCAGAGAGAAGGCAATGTGGGGTAGAAAAATTGGGACTGAGGATTTAAAAAATATTAGGGGTAATTTACACTTATCCAGCATCAGGAAAATAGAAGGGATGTTACTAGATGAACTGAGGTACTAGTACCTTTGATAGTCTTCTCGTATTCCAGATTCCAGAGCTGGCAGAGCATATGAGTTCAGCTAAAAAGAGTTCAGATCCACAATATCTGGTGTTATTACATGTCAAAACAAGATCTACTGCTGTTGGGAACTCAAGGAAACCACGTTGGAAGGCTTTGGGGGATGTTTTTTTGGTGCAGGCATGTGGTACCTCACATGCTTCCAGAATTTGGAATTTAGGGAACTTTTGTCAGTGATATGACCTTCCTTCCACTTGATGGTTCCCTGAACTTTCATGAGGTGCTTCAGGGAATCTTGAAGTTGCCCCAACTGCAGTCCACCTGGTTCACTCTGAGCCTCCATCTCAATAAGAATCACCTTGGAGTCATTCTGGATGAGGGCACTGTGCAAAGCAATTTCTTGTTCATAGGCAAACTCCTTGCTGTGACTGATCTGAGGAGTCAAGATGAAAATGTGGCGCCTACTCTTCCGGATGTTGCTTTCCACTGCAGTGGCCACATCTGCCAATAAAAGATAGGGTAAGGTTTCCTGTTTTCCCATTGGTAACGCTTTGGTCATAAATGTTCTAAACTTAAAAACATGAATTTTTATTATATTCTGATATGAGATTCTGACACTGACCAATTGGCTTATGCCAAAATGATGGCTTGTGTTTGAATAGAGACCCCAGTGTGGTTATCTCACCTTCTTTACCAACAGCGATCAGTTCCAACAGCTTTTACTTTCCCAAACAGATCAGTCAACTAAATAGCCCTTTTAATTTAATACCACATAGAGGTACTTTGTGGGTGACTTAGAGTTCAGGTTCATTGCTTATATTGGTTATCTTCTGAGTAATAGTTCCGGTGTTTTAGAAATATGCAAAACTGAACTCTCGTACTAAAAAGAACAGACTCAAGCACTTATGTTCCTCTAAACTAACTGATGTGTCTAGGGAAAGCCTGAATCCACTTCACCCTCAAATAATGCCTGATTTAGATATTTCTCAGTTCAGACTATAAAAATTCTACAAAAAGACCAAATTCCCTTGCTAAGTGGAGCATCAGCTTCCAGATGATTTCAAGTAGCTCCTGAATGAATTTAGAAAAAAGATGTAAGTCACCCAGTCTTCACAGGAGGTAACAGGAGAATCAAACACAACTATGAATAAAATGACTCATGATTTTTTGTAGAGAGTGTGTGCTAGAAAACTACAAATTCATGAAATGAGGAAATGCATGTTGAGTAATGCTGGAAAGAAACCTGGTGTCAGTCAGAATCCTAGCAGAAACCAACACTTTAAATTTAATGAAAGATGGTTTCTAAAAGATGTGGGCAGAATCAAGGGAAATAAATGAGAGATGGTGCAAAATAGGCAATATTAGGGAGCCATCACTGCTCTATACATGTGAAGAGGAGGAAGCAGCTATAGAATGCAAGGTACCTGAGGAAGGCTAACCCATAAGAGCTTGGCCTCCAGGAGAAAAGAGCCCAGTCACACTGATATCCCCAATCAGAAGGTATCAATGTGCCTTGCTTTCCAGATATCCCCCACAGCCTCCTACTGTCCAACCCCAATGTGGACCAGCAATTATCATCAGCCATGACATGGAGGGCAGTGTAGAATGAATGTGAAGAAGCAAATAGAAGGTAACTGGGATGGTAAGAAATATATTGCATTGGTGGATTATGACCTATTTAGAAGGAAAGAGTAATTACTCCTTTTTATTTGGATTCCTTTTTATTTTGGTTGAGGAATGTTCAGAAGACATAACTGAGGGAGGGAAATTGGGAACACTTTCCAGATGAAAATAATGATAAAAGCAACATAAGCTTGAACATCATTGAACTAACTTTCAGATTGGGTTAGGAAAAGGTATAGCTAGAAATAAAGTTGGCTATATTTGTGAAGGGGGGAACCAAGGAAAGTAGGGAGCCTCAAATGAAGATGTGGATTACATTTTCCTAAATGGTACATTTTTCAAGTCAGTTTTATTAGTTCCCTAGTGTTACCAAATTATTCAAGATACACTAAGTTGACCTGTTATTATACATGTCTTTAAATCAAGAAGGTCTTGAATCTTCTTTTCAGTAAGAATACTAATTTAAATTCAGTTTCCTTCCTAAACATTTATTTTGGTGCACTGCGTTAGTAATAGTCCTGCCTTTTTCACATTCTGAACCTTTTTTAGTCTCTGAGGAATTAGAGAAGGGTTAAACGGAGGGTTCTCAGTGGGGAGAAAAATCAATCAACTGAAATGCTGTACTTGTAATACATGTCAAAAGTACATAAAATTGACTAGGGAGATAAAGAAATAAAAGACCACATTCTACTTGTTCCTATGAGAATAAAAACTTGCAAATGTTTCATCAATAAAGGAAAACCATGAATCCTTCAATTTGCAATTTTTGCTTCAACTTTTCTAGAGAGAATGAAGAGAAGGTAGAGTTGTTTTAGTGGAATATGTGGGAAATCAGGTAGAGACAGTGCCCTCTAAATCTGCACATAAGGAAGCCTTACTCTGCCTTCCATGAAGACCTCATAAGTAAGAAGACAGTGCCAGTGGGAGCAGCAATGAATAAATATTTCCTAGAACCTTTTGTTCTAATAAATACAATTTATCATTTAGTGCAGGGATCAGACTGCCTATCTCTCAGCATTCTGATAAATACGAATTTTTGTCCCTAAAGTGTGTTGGTGACTACCTTCTCCAGGCAGCAGATCTCTCCCATAAATGCATAAGTTATAGCCACATTTATTTTCAAGAACATCAGGCAGAGTCTGATGAACAAAGCACTCCACAGAACTGGCCCCCTCCGAACTGATGCTATCATCCCGTGGATAGATGATGTAGGCATCGTAGATCTTTCCATCTGAAAATAAAAGCCAGAAGTCCAACTTTATTGCTTGGTTCTAAAAATTTTCGTTTGACTTTTATTAAATATTTTACCAAGTTTGATGATTATTTGTAAGTGTGTCTCATCTGCTGAATATTTTATAATTGAGAGATGATAGCAACAATCTATTATTTAAAACATTATCAAAAAATCAGTTTTAATCCCAAAGTTGTTTTTACTGCATCAGACCTGGTGATAGAACACAGGCAAGAGTCCTCCCAATTTAGCCTAAGCATGTTACCAAGTTTGATTTGTAATGTATTAACACATATTTTTAGTTTTAGATAAAAGATGTTGCTTATTTTTCTGCATTGGGTATCTCTTATTTTCCCCATGATACCCCTAACGAAGTGAAAATGTCAAAAGTGAGAATAAGATACTAGGATTTTTAAAGGGAGCCAAATTTTCACAAATGAAACATTTAGCCCCAATTTGAGTGGATCACGTGAAAAATCTCATGTCCATCTGTTCCTGTCTAGCATACAGAGCTATCTTATATACATACTTTTGCACATAGCTACAAATCTAGACAGAAGTTCTCTGATAAAATACAGCTGCATTTCTAATGGACCTTTATACACTACCCATATCTAGAAAACAGAAACAATTCTGTTACTATTTTGAACCCCATATAATTTTAATAGTACACATTTTCCAAAATGTTCAAATCTCTCTGGATTTAGAGAAAATTATGTTATCGAGGACTTAGTAGAATCATGAGTCCTACTTGGGAGAAAACTTGAGTTGTTGAGATAAATCTCAGAACTATAAGAAGTGACAAGGGAAATGGAAGATGACCTCTTAATGAATTAAAAACAAAAAGATTATTGATAATATGCCAACAAGTGAAAGAGAATCTAGTTTTAATAGCATTGCTCTTAAAAGATTAACACACTTGCAACAGATGGATATTTTGAAACATTTTTAAAAGTATCTTGACACTTACCATTCTTAGTTTTGTAAGGACTAATTATGTCTCTCCAGAGCAGAATAACATCAATCCAGAACACTTTTAGCACTATCACGAAGATATTGATAAGCATCAACAATATGCTAAGTCCTATAATTATGTAGTAGATGTTTTGATGTTCAACTAGTCAAAAAAACAGGAAGAGAAAAATGATCATCATCATTACTAAAACAAGAAAAAATAAACAACTACATGAATGATGATTTCTATTGGGAACCCAGAGGTTCATACAAGAGATGCTTACTTGGAATTTTCATGGCTGCTTTAATCAGTACATCAACATTTATGGAGCCCCTCTTCTATACAAGGCAGGAGGCTAGACACTGAAGACTAGACACTGAAACAAGGTGACATAGAGACACATGTAAATTTAACTAAAACGGGAGATAAAAAACATAATTTTGGATGGCAGAGGTGTTTGACGTGAACTCACTCCATGATGGGCTGGGCAAGGATGAATTCCTACCTGAAGAAAAAGGAAGATGCAGAGAACAGCAAAAAAGAAATGTGCTCCTGATAGACAAGGACATTGTGAGTCAAAGTACAGAGAAGACAGTGTGTTTTAGGAATTGGAGTCACCCAGATTGGGCACTTGATCAGTCAATCTGTGGACTCTATGGTTAGAGAGATATGTTAGGGCCCAGTCTTGACCAGATTGGAGCTCCAGTGAAGCCATGAGTTCCTTATTCTGAAATCACGGGAGCCTGGGAAAAGTTTTGAGTGGGGCATTAACAATAAAAGGAGTTTCAAGAAAGATTAATTTTACGTTAGTTGAAGATGTGCTCATTGGCTAAGAGACAGTAGATAAGAAAAATTGAATGGAATAGGATGTTTCTGCAGAACTTGGGGTGAGAAGAGTTGAGACTTGTATATAATGAGTAAGGAATAGACAGGTTGGTATTGGGGGTGTTAAGAAGAGACAATAAGTGTTGGAGATTTAATGAATTTATTCTGATGAGGTGAAAAACAGAGAAACAGTACGAACTTTATAAGTCTCTAAATGATAGTTGATAAAAAAGTCAAATGACTGGGTTCTACAAGTACTCATTTCTTTTATAATGAACATTATCTAACTATCACAGGCAGTTTATTCCTGAGCTCACTGTGTCACAAAATATAAGATAATGACCATCTTCAAGAACTTGTAACAGGTACTACAATTGAACACAAGAATTGGGATGGTTAATAGTATTTTTGAATTTTACTTCCCTCTTTGTAATTGCCAGTCATCCCATCTGATAAGTACTCCTATTTAGAAATGAAAGTGAGAAGAATCTCTGATGAGATTTTGTTATCTAGTTCTCAACATTTCCACCTGAAGTCTCAAAGTAGGCTCCTAGTTTTGGCAGAGAAAACCACTGGACTGTATGTGCAATTTCCTCCAATACATCATCTACTGCCTCAGCATTCATTACCATGGTGTCAAGAATGACTAAGCTGAAGTGATTCAAAAAAAGCTGGATAAGAGTTTACTGTCTTCCCTGTCATAAGTGTAATGATAATCACTTCAGTGGAATTACAGAAGCAGTCATTTCTGTGAGATTCCTCTCCAATTCAATCTTTCTTAAATATTTACCTATGCACATTTAGGTGAGGACCTGTGTTTCCTATGGAAATTGTTTTAAAGTAGCTATGCATGCAACTGACTTCTTTCAACTCCAGGAAAACAGTTACTATAAGACATGAAAGAAAATTGTGTTTCAAGATCTTCCTAAGTGTCAATGATTTGATAAATGTAGTAATAATAATTGCTTGTGTATACTACGTGTTTTCAGTAAGTGCTTCAACCAGGAAAATGCTGCCTATGTTCGAATTCTGGCTCTATAAATATAGTACTTGGCAGTTATGCCACCTCTTTATACCCTAATTTCCTTTTCTTTTTCCCCCCTAACTTCTTCTTCTATAAAATAAGATGATGGTAACAGACTTTTCCTCATGGTATATTGAAAAAATAAATGAGAAACTAATGGAAAACAGATAGGTCCTGATACATAAGGAACAATGAATAACTGCACTATTGTTATAAATAGCAACCATTTATTTACTACTATGTAATTGTATGGGGGGCATAGATATTTTATTTTAAGCTTTTAAAATGCAAGACAGTTTATTTTCTTATATGATTAGAAATACAGGATTTCATTGTGACAATTCAATAATAGTAGCAAAAATTTTTAATTTATACAGTTGTTGAAGCAGAGTATAAACGTATTGATTCAAAGGAAAACAGGTGACTATAGTAGGTGAAAATAAAATAGAAGGGACAATATCACCAAGTACATGTAGCATGAAAATAATTCCAAGTAATCAGACAACATTAACAAAATCAGCATAAGCAGAGCACAGTGATTAGAACACAATGGCAATTGGATAGGACGCATGGAGTTCCCTACTGTTGGGTTCCACTATGCCACCACCTCCACAAATAATGCAGCATCTCAACTTGACCCATACATCCTAGAGTGACAGTTATGAACATCAGAAATTTGACAACCCACAGGAAAGAAAGCACCTAAAGTCATTGACAGTATGTTGATTCTGTTTATTTGATAAAAATTTATAAATCAGTGGTTAAAATTAAAATGAAAATAAGAAAGCTCCCAAATATCCACTCAGACAGAGACCCGTGCTGTACTTGGGGTGAGAGATAAGAAAGGTTCAGACTTGTGCACTGGTGAATAAGGAATGAACAGGCGCCATGTCAAGAAACTCAAGAGAAAGGATCAATGTATGAACAGGTCTACTCTCATAACCCCCTATTCTTTTTTATCATGTTGTGCTTCTGTGTTTATCCAAATTAATCTAAGTTATACTCTGCTTGGGAGTATAAATTGAGAAGTTTAACTCTGTCTTTGATTATTTGACAAACATCTAACTTTGCTGTAGTTGAACATGGAGTGACAACAATCAAAATATCATGTTTTTCTCTCCTATCCTTTTCTGCTTGACTTACTGTTTCATCTGACAAATAGGTGTCTGTCAGAAATGCAAATGAGTTAGATAATTAGTAGGTGCTGAGGAAGGAAATGTTTGTAACACCATTTTGCTGACAGTATTACATGCAGTAACATCATATGGGGTGGGAGGAAGAAGCAGTCTGTGCGCTGTCATTGATGTCCTCAACCCTATCTGGAGATGGGTATGCTGAAAAGCACAATGATCTTATATTCTCTACAATCCATGCTCTGTCAAGAGAGTTCACCCTCTTCACTCTGCCTCAATAATGCCACTGATTAGTATTTGGAAAGTATGCAGCATTTTAAAAGATTACATAGTGTCTGAAATTAATCCTTCAAAAGTAGTCAGTTTCATATTTTCCGCTATAACTATACTTCATTGTATCAAATTGCAATAAAGTCAATAAAACATAATAGACTCAGAAAAATTATAGGGAAGCTATAAATTACTTGCCATTTCCAATTTGTAGGGAGTTGTTTAAGTTAACAAACACAAATATAAATCATTGTTTCTTGTATAACTAAACCTTATAGGCAGAAAAAAAGAAATACATGAAAATAGCTTTCCTTTACAACATTAGTGTGAATTTATTTATTCAACAAATATTTATTGAGAACATGCTAGATGCCAGGCACTGCCTTATAGACCGAGGGCACAGAGGTAAATAAGATGCCATCCTGTCCTCAGGGAGCTTACAAACATGTTGAGTAGATTTTCAAACAGATTTTTGTAAGTGTACAGAGTGCCATGAGTCAGGTTGCTGGGTGGTGGTCAATGAAGGCTACTTGGAAAAGGTGGTATTTTAATTGTAAGTTGAATAACATGCAATAAAGTTATTAACTGAACTGCCAGAGTTCCCATTTTATAAAGTGGCATCTAAGATTTTCCTACTGGAATAGGAAATTGTTCAATAATTCAACTTAACATCCACTATGCCAGTCTCCCTCCCTTAAAAAAAAGTGCTTATGATACAGGAAGAAAGTTATAAAAGAGAACTATTGATATCATGCTATACAAGTGATAAATGATGACAAATAACATATTCACACTCTTCCTGTTGTGTTTTCTTTCACATACAGTGAGATTGAGATGATGAGCACTAGTGAAGTCAGAAAGCAGAAGGTGATGATAGGCCAGGAGAGACAGGGAGAGGAGAGGAATGGTAGGATGATAGGTGTGGGAGTGGAGGTGGGGAGAGTCAGAAACCATTAGGAAGGCTGTCAGGCAGATAAGAACTTCTGTGAAGGTTACTACACAAAGCCAGTTTCCCAAGAAGTAAAGCACCCTCTATGAGATGGGTCGCTTCCAGTGTCTTGATGGACATTGTTCTGTAAGAAAATCATTCAGCTTAACAGTTGACATAGCAAACTCATGTGACCAAAGTTTCAGAAACACCCCTTACTTGGAATTTTCCTTCTTAATCTTATGTTGCGTGTACTCAGGCCATGCAAATTGTGGGCCAAACATTCAAACTTCAGTGATAAATCCTCTTCTTTCACCTCAGTTATTCTTAACATGGTATTTAAACAAGTCAGGTTATTGCTAGAAATAGGAGAACAACTTGTTACTTTATGGCATACTTTGCAGTTGCAAATTGTGAAGGAAAGATGTTATAATTTTGATATAAACATACCTTTGATTTAGTTCTTGCTTCTGTTGAATCTGTTGAATTCTGGCTTCACCAGTGTATGCAACATTTCTTCCATTAACCTGCCACAGGACAACAATGTTGGGCTGAGGGCCTTTCCCGAAGCAAGCAGAACAAGTTATGTTTACTGCTTTACCTAAACAAGAGTTAAAGAAAGCCATCAATACAATCAAATTCTGTAAAAGTATTCAATATGAGAAAAATTCTGTGTTCTCATTAAAAAGTCAAATGATTATAGCCTCAGTAATAACACATTAAAATACAGGACTTCCCTTCAATATAAATTGGAATATTTTCTTTCTTTCTTTCTTTCTTTCTTTCTTTCTTTCTTTCTTTCTTTCT